>PVLC010012720.1:0-43547 GCA_004027655.1 Graphiurus murinus
GAGGAGGAGGAGGAGGAGGAGTAGGAGGAGAGGAGGGGGGAGGAGGAGGGAGGAGGAGAGAAGAGAGAGAAGGAGATAGAGATGAGAGATTGTGTGTGTGTGCACACACACGTGTGTGTGTGTGTGCGTGTGTGTGTGTGTGTAAGAGAGAGGAGAGAAAGAGATAAGAGATAGAGATGAGAGAGAGAGAACGAGATAGAGACGAGAGAGAGAGAGAGAGAGAGAGAGAGAGAGAGAGAGAGAGGGAGAGAATGCTTCCATCTGGCAATATTTTGACACTTTAACTTCTAGACACTTAGGCCAGAGGGTCCTAGCTGAAGTCCAGTCACTATTAGGAACTTCTTTTCCTCTTCTTTCTTCTTTAGACAGTCTTCCTTTTCCATCCTCTCTGTCCCTCTGTTCTTTCCTCTACTCTTGCCCTTTCTCCCAAGGAATGGAGACAAGGAGTGCTGAAGGAGTGTGAAAACTAAGACAGATGCTAAGTCATGGCATTAGTAACTTGGTGTGTGTGGTTTTATGTCTGTGTCTCTGGTATGTGTATCTTTGGTGTTACTGTCTAACCTCTTTGGTCTTATTGTCCCTCTTCTGTTGGACTAGAAACCTCTGATGCCATATTTCTGTCTAATCTATAATTGTGATAAATAAACACATCAGTCAAACCATTTAACCAACCCAACCGACTTGAGCTCACCATCTTGCACCCCAAACCCATACCTGTTGAGTTTCCATCTCAGTGAATGTCACTTTCTGCCTTCACTTGACCAAACTGAAGACTAGGGATGGATGCTTCCTAGAGTTTCCTAGTGATTCCTAATGTCTATTCCACTACCAAGAACAACTATCTCTAGAATTATCTTCCTTTTATAAGATCCCTCTAACTCTCCATTGAATACCATACTACCATATTGTTACAGTAGCCCTCTTACTGGTTTCCCTATTATATTACCCAAAGTTATTATCTAGCATGGACTTCTGACCACTCTCACTGTTGTAATTCACAACTGACCACACAACGTAAAGGAAGGAAGGTTTATTTGCTCAGTTTTTGGAGACCTCGGGTTCAGTCCATATGAGACCAGAGATCTGCAAATCTCGGGTCATGGCAGTGAGAAACAGAGAGAGGGAGAGAACAAGACTCTGCTTTCACGGAGGCCAGAAGCAAGACAGTGAGCAAGCAAGGGGATCGAAGACAAAGTCACAGTCCCCAAGACCCAATCCCAGAGAACCACCTTCTCCCACCTGTCTAGACGACTGTCCAGTAAACCCATCACAATGGATTTACACATGGATAAGATTCCAACCCTCATGACTTCATTACATAAACTCTTGACATTCACACATGAGACCTTCGGGGGCATTCTATATCGAACCATATCAATATTGCATCAAAGTGACTTAATGGCTCTGCAGATTGAATGCAAATCTAGAGTCCTAGTGCAGCATTACAAGGAAGTTCATAATCCAATGTTTCTTCACTTCCATGATTACTATTACAGCTCTATGTCTTACACTCTACACTCCAAAATTTAACTCCTTGTCCCTCTGCAAACACAACACATTTTTTCTTATGCATCTGGATCTTCTCTGTCCTAAGAATGTCCTCTCCCACAGTTCTACTACTAGAAAAATCCTACCATTGCATCAAGTTCATCATCAACAGCTATCAAGAGCTCTTCCTTTCTCCTTCAACTCAGGCATTTCTTCATCTAATTTCCATTGTATGTGTGGATACCTCTTTTAAAGCATGTGTTACCTATTATAAGTGTTTACACAGTTCGTTAGTCCTGTTTAGAGAATGAGAAGTGCTTTTTGACAACAGAATACCTAGCATTCTGGTTGGTGGAGAGTTAGTATTCTGCTAAATGTATAAAGAGGTGAATACATGAATAAATTAATGTATAGTTAAACTTGGCTTGAAAGTTCAGCTCCTCTCCTTAGAGAAAAATAACTGCAAATATTGGAAAATTCTGTTTCTTTTCTGGACTTGGGATTAAGTCTTATAACAAATTTAGATTTCTCCATGCAATGCATAACACATTGTAGGTATTAAGAAAAATGTGATTTCCTTTTCTCTTTCTTTTCTGAAGGTCTCCTTCCTGATCCCTTTCTACTACTCTCACCCAACCTTTTGTTGTTAGCTGTAGCCCAGAGTTCAGAAAGAAGAAACTCTCATGGGGTAATGTGAATCAAAGATATAGATTTAAAGCTTTTGAAGAAATGGCATTTAAAATGTTGGTCATCATATGTGTTTCTCCAGAGTCCTTTGGATTGAAAATCTGATCATGCTGCTTCCCTGTCAAGACTCTTTGATGGGTTATACTGGTTCAAACGTGAGGCTTTACTTACTCTGGCCTTTATGGTTCTTCATTATGCAGTCCTGACTTCTTCTCACTTGCCGAGCACCACTTTTACCCCTACTCTGAGTCTTTACAGACTAACCTTTTGCAATTGGCTTTAGAAGTCAAGTTGCATCCAATACCAAGTCTTCTTAATATTGTTTATTCTACATATAACATCACCCCACGTTTTGTGACCAGATACTTTTGATCTTCTCTCAGAGTACAGATAAAAATAGCCCCATGCATAGAGGGCTTCCCAAGCCCCTTGGTAAGATCATCCACTTCCTTCTCCTTGCCTGCCTTGTGGGATCATAGCACCTCATTTTTCCTGGAGCCCTTGCAATTGTGATCATTGGGATATTCATATAACTCTAGTTTTCTTGTTTATCATCTGGCTGTAAGACTTATGCAGACAGGGGCCACGTGTGTCCTGTGTATCGTCCTGTCCTTAATGCTTAGTGCAGGAAATGGCCCTTGTAGGCGCTTAGCAAATATTTGATTGAGGACTCTGTCAGGCAGCAGCCACAATTTCTTTTTTATTCTACTGATCACAAAGAAAGCCTAGTTCTCTAGTTTTAAACCATGCACCCTTTAATGTGGATTTGGTTTAATCAGACAAAACACAAAGCGAGCACTTGGCTCGTGGACATGATATGAATTAAGAGCACTCGATGGGAGGAGCCTGAGATGTCCAGTGAGTCATGTGGAACTCAGGTCGTGGCACAGCCCAGTCATTAGCCTGAGACCCTGAGCCAGTCACCTAGCTTGTGTGATTCTCAGAGTCCTCCACTGTAAATCATAACCATGTATCAAAGTGTTGTCATCCAAAAGAGCTGTATCATTTATAAAACCCTGTCCAAATGATGGTGAGACTCAAGAATAGGTTTCTATTCCCTGGAAGCTCCCAGCTATTCTAACCTATGGTAGTCTATGTTAAGTTCTAAAAGAATAGGGCCTAGATACTGGCTTTAGGTTAATATATTTTAGATATTTGTAGGGTTATCTCTTTCCTTTTCCTTCCCTTCCTCCTTTCTTCCTTTCTTTTTTTGTTTGTTTTTTTTTTTTCTTCCTCTTCATTTTGAATTCTGTGGTCTAAACTTTCCCAGGATATCTAGGTTTCATTTCTCTGATTTACCCGTTAGGTGTGGGTGTTCGTGAGAGTGGAAAACAGAGAAAATAATCAGAAGGCCCAGACTGGAGCTGTCAGTGACCCAAAATGAAAGCCCAGATCTTGGCTAGCTTAGAAGAGCCACTCCCCACTGACCTGAGGTTGAGGAAGCAGGGCCCCTATCAGGGGTCACTAAGGGGTCAGTACCCCAACAGAATCCACTTTTTAACCAGAGAATTGTCCCTACCACGAGGTCCGTTATCTTAGTGGTCTAATTTTATCCCTTTTTTCTTTTGCTAAATAGTAGATACCTCCATGAAACCACTGCATGTAAAGAATTATGCTGGGCTCTTGTGGCGTTTATGAGGTTTTACATAAGACTCAACCCTGTCATTCAAAAACAGTAATAATTGCTGGCACTTATTGATGACTAATGTGTACCCAGGTACTGTGTATATTATTTCACTTGTCACATATTATTCCATATAATTGCCACAACATCCCTATTAAGAGAGTGCTATTTTTGTCCCAGTTTATCATTGAATAAACTGAGCCTATGGAACTTGTCCAAGGTCACAGGGCAGTGACTGACAAAGTTATTCTCCTCCAGGGCAGACTAACCCAGAGCCCAGTTCTTAGCTTTTGTGCCACATGACTTCTCCTATTCATAGTCCACTAAGAAAGCGATGCCTAGTGCCTAATCAAGACCCAAGGCAGAATTGCATAAATACTATAAGTGGGTTACAAGGCCCTTTGAAGGAATGCAAAGGAAATGCTAGAGCAGGAACAAGAGGACGGATAAGGATGCACAAAGAGGCATTAACGAAGGACAAAGTGACTCCGGGCAGAGAGAAGAGTGGTAAAGGCAAGCCACCCAGAGGTGTGTGGTAAAGAGGTCACACTGTTCCTGGAGCTGGTGCTGGGGAGTCAGGGAGTACAACACGAGGGAAGTGGAGGTGAAGGATGACTTGCTTCTCTAAGGTGTCATCTCTGAACCACAGGGATGAATTATTATGCTAAGTCAAGTCGGGAGGGATACACAGAGGTCCTGCAGGGCTCAGCCTCCCCAGAAGCCATCTCCTGGGAACAAAAAGTGGTGAAGTAGTGAGACAACCTGCTGCCTGGAAGTCATTTAGCCTTGATGCTCTGTGTCTTGATTCCGGTGGCCCCAACCCTGGCTTCCCAACACTCACCCTTTGTTCTCTGTGCAGCTCTTGCAGGAAGCCACCATGAGCTCTCTCTGGTGCTCAGGGACCGGAGACGTCATCGAGGACTGGTGTCGGTGTGACTCTACTGCTTTTGGAGCTGATGGACTCCCCACCTGTGCGCCTCTCCCACAGCCTGTGTACGGTTCCCTTTCTCTATCTCCCTCTTGTGTGTACGCCTCCACATCATTCCACACAAACACTATTGAGCGTTTATTCCTCGCAAGACAATAGGCTGGGTACTGGGAATCAGAAAGAACATGGCACTGTATCTGCCTTTACAGAGCTTTCAATCTATGAGGAGAGGGTAGCACACAAATTGTTACAGTAGAAGAAAGAGTGTGATCTGTGTTGTGGACATTTAAAGAAAGCATGAAGAGGGGTTGATTATGTCTGCATTGGGGCCAGGGTGAAGGCTTCATGGAGGTGGTGGCACTTGGACTTCTCTTTGAAGGCAGAAGAAGTAAGACAGAAGACAATAAGGTAGGAGTGCTGTTGAACAGAGAAAGTTAGAGATCTCTAGTGAGAGCTGAATTAGACTCATAGCATTACCACTTATCCAGCACTTACTGGGTGCCAGGCACTGTGTGGAGCAATTAGGTACTGCTGTCACCCCCTTTAATAGACGAGAAAATGGGTTCAAATGAATCGAATAATTTCCAAGGTGTTAGAGCAGGAAGCAGGGCCATGACCATGTCTTCATCCGTGATAATATGGAGAGGGTGAAATTGAGAAATGAGTTGGGGTAGAATCAACAGGGCTTAGTAAGTAATTGACCGTGGAGATGAAGAGGAAGGAGAAGCGCAGAATAAACTTAAGGCTTATGACCTGGGAGGCTGGGAAGAGGAATAGACTTCAATGGAGAAAGAGGGCATCAGAGGATATACAGGTGTGAGGAGGAGACAGATTCCATGTGGGCTTGACGAGGAGCATGGTGGGGTTGTTCTGTAGATGTTCACCAGGCAGAGAGAACCACGGAGCTCTGTGAAAAAGTTAGCTTCAGAGATAAGATTTCCATCAGTCCCAAAGGAATAGAAGATGGAACCACAGCTCTGAGAAAGGATGCTCTGGAACAAGGATTAACTAGAGCAGAGGGCTGGAGATGTTCACATTTGAGGCTTACAGAGGATGGAGTGCTGCAAAGATCCCGAGGATCAAGTTCTCCATTCCCTTCCCTTCAAGGAAGGCCAATCCAATTGGCCAAGCAGAAGAGCCAGGGCCCAAGACAGAAACCCAGCTTAGCCTCTGATATGGCATCTGCCATGGAAATTCAGCTGGGGAAAATAGCACATCCTCTAAAGGATGCTAGGAGGGCAAGCTGGTGGATCATGACCTCCAGAAGTTGGCAAGGTAAAGAAATCCCAAAACACAGAACAGGACTTGAGGTCAATGGAAGGCTGAGGACGCCGGAGCTGTCAGTGGAAACTTGCACGAGGAGGCTGCCTCTGGTCTGAGGCATGCAGGCACAGATGGGCATTGAAGGCTAGGCAAAAAGAAATGGAGAGAGAGCATCATTACAAGCCAATGTCTTCTTGCCTAAAGCCCTCCTTTTCTTCGTAGGTAGTGTTTTATATGCCAGGCATTTGGGTTCTTGCTCTTTATGTTCATAGCTTGGATCTCTGGAGTAGAAAGAGAACCAAGTTCATTGTTAATAGATGTCTTTTCATTTAGTGGACAGGGAACCACTATAATGTGCTGCTGTTAGACTGGTGGATCAGGTGGGAAAAAAAAAAAGCTTCCTTGGAAATAGAATACTGAAGCCACCAAGCAGTTATCAGATGCACACAAGGTACAGCCACCATGACCCAGAGCTGATTTTATTTCTAAATCTGCATTTACTAAATGTCATAGCCGAAGGTCAAGTTGAGCTAAAGTAGCATAAACAGGAAACGTCTTTTAAGGGCTTCACTTTTCCTGTCAACTCTGATCACTTCTTTCATTAACAAACCCTTTTTCTCACATGTTAATTGGAAGTTGGAAATAGAAAAGTACTCTAATTTTACATGAGTCTGTATAAATCATACATGCTTCTGTGTCTTTGGAGGGCCTGGCCTAGTCCATATTTTCACAGAATTCAAGTTCTCAGAAGGCTTAGTTACTTTCTTAAGCTTCCTAATGCTTTTTCTTCAAAATAGCATTCTGCATATGACTCTAATTAATGAATTTGTCAATATCCGCACTGTTCTGGGCCGATTCCATCCTAATGTCATATGCAAACTATGCACTCCTTCATAGTAGCTACCAGCAGAGGAACATGTGTTTTTTATTATTTTCCCACTAGCTGGACTCCTTATTCTTGCTCCCACAGTGTCTCATGATTTCTTGTTGAAGTTTGTAATCACATGTATAAGTGTATATTTCTAGAATCTACTAAATTCCATGAAGGAAGGGATTAGGGTAGGTTTGTGCACCACTACATTCCTAGAATCAAGCACATTCTTATAAGTAATAGGCACTTCATAAACATTTGTTGAGTTGAAATTGATCATTGTAGATAGTTTGGCGTGATCTACCCACATTATCTTGCCCATTGATTCATTGATCATAGAGACCAATGAGAGGCACCTGGAAGCTGATTTGAGGGTAGGAGGGCCAGCGTTACAGATGGTTGTCAGACCTGGGAACCAAGGACAGGAGTGAATGGCAGGGATCCTTGTAGGGGAGGGAGGCTGGAGTGAGAAGCAGCTGGGAAAATTCTCAGAATCCAGTGGTCTAGGAAGAAATGGAAGCAAGAGGGAAACCCGAGCCTCGTGCAAGGGTTTCCTCGTACAAGTGGTTTCAATTCGCTGCTTTATCGGAACAAGGCAGAGAATTGAAACCACTTGGGTAATTAGGAGATCCACACCAGCGGATATCAATAATGATCAGCAAGTCTTGAAAAGGCGAGAAGAGGTAGGAGATGGCAAAGCCAAACAGTGGTCAAAGTGGACGACTCAGAGAGAACAAGGAGATTTTGAAATGGGAAAAACATGGAGAGACTAGAATTAGGAGCCAGCATATCCATAGAAACCCAAGAGCAAACACAGAAACCTAAGCAGGCAGGCAGAGGACATCGCCCAAGAAGAAGCTGACGTGTTATCAACTTTCTCCTGCCTTGTAACCTCCTGTAAGTGTTCCTTCCAAACTGAGCCTGCTCCAAGCCAGCAGATGGATTGTGAAAAATTATTTGTTGGTATCCATAGCAAGAGAGAAAGCAGGGGTGGGCAGGGCAGAGCCTTATCATGTTATGGAACCTAAACTAATCACCACCTTAGCAATGCAGGGTTCTCTTGGGCATGATCTTCAGTGAGACTTTAGCTGGGCATTACACACACATTCTCTTAAGAGCTCTCAAGAGTAAGTCTAGAAATTATATTTTCAAGCCAAATAAAAGAGTACTACACAAAAAGTTCTAGCCTTGACCCATGTAGCATGCATCCATTCATTTATCACTGCTGATCCTCTACTTTCTTATTTATAAATATTCACTGAGTTCTTAATCTGTAACAAGCACTTGGATGCATAAATTGTAGATATCAAGGATCCTGAAGAACCTTAGTACCTAGTGAAGATGAGCTCTCCAAGAGAGCATTTTAGTAGTTTACGAAAAAAAAAAAAAAGAGTTAATGATGTAACACTTGAGGCCGTGGCGAGTGAGCAGCACTGGTGTTGACTGGGTCTGAGTTCCATCCTCTCTCCTGTCTGCACCCAGGCTGAGTCTGTCCACGATTCACGAGCCGAGCAGCACCCTCGTGGTCCTGGAGTGGGAACACTCGGAGCCGCCAATCGGGGTGCAGATTGTGGATTACCTCATCCGCCAAGAGAAAGTCACCGACAGGATGGACCACTCCAAAGTGGAGACAGGTGAGGACGCCCAACGCCCTGGGTCCATTTGAATCCGAGGTGGTCAAAATAAAAATAAAACAAAATGCCCTGCCTTCTGGTGGCTTTGCTCCAAGACCCCAGAATCCCGGGGCAATGCCTGAGGAGCAGGGGGAAGAAGCAGCCGTCTCCTCCAAGTAGCAGCCATCTTGGCCATGGACAAGCTTTTGCATGGCAAGCCTCTGACAAAGTCTTGTTTTGATTTTGCTTTTCTTTTTTGTTTATAAAAGAGGTGTCCATTTCTTTGCCTCTAGGCACACTCACCAAGAAACAACAATACAGTACACTAGTTATCCTAGCCCACAATTAGGAAACAATTCTCTGCTAACCACTGCCATGATTACAGAAAAAAAAAAAATTCCTTTGCTAATAACCCCCTCCAGGCAAAAGCTTGTGCCAACAGATGGGCTTGCTCCATGTCTTGTCCTGAAGCAAACTCTGCTTCGAGCAGGTCCAGCTGAGAGAGGGAAGCCTTAAACGAATGGAAATACACCAAGAAAAATATTATATTCCATGCTTATTACTTCACCGTCCACACATAGGGAAAAGTCAACATAAATAATCTCGAAGACTTTCACAGGAGATATGGTCCCCAATAAGGGGGTGACGTCCACCGTCTACTTCAGGGTAAATAAGCTGCAGGTGAATCTGTCACAGAGGGCCAGGGAAACCAGCAGCTGCCTTGGGGCATGGAGAGATGTCTACTGCTTCTTCTGAGGCTCTTATTCTGGTGCACACAGGTATGGCCAAGGTCTGGCAGGGACCCCTGACCAGAATAACCATTCTCTGTCCATGCCAAGAATGTTTCCCGAGAGTTTACACATGTTTTGTGAACGTTTTGTCTTCACTGTTTCTGAACTAACTCTGGACAAATGGTTCTAAATAGATCGGTAAAATAAGAAATGGTCAGAAAAGACCACTCTTTCTAGATCTCCTTTCTTTACACGAAATGTAAGAAGTCAGAGGAGCAAGCACTTTCAATAAGGACTCACTGAATCGACACCATGTCATCGCTTGACCTCCCCTGTCTCTTATGCCTTTTCCTTTCTTTCCCCTCTGGGCAGAAACAGTGCTGAGCTTTGTGGATGACATCATCTCTGGCGCAAAGTCCCCGTGTGCCATGCCCTCTCAGGTGCCAGACAAGCAGCTC
Source organism: Graphiurus murinus (assembly GCA_004027655.1). NCBI lineage: Eukaryota > Metazoa > Chordata > Mammalia > Rodentia > Gliridae > Graphiurus > Graphiurus murinus. Next base: position 9,664 of record PVLC010012720.1, read on the forward strand.
ACCACCATCTCTCTCATCATTCGCTGCCTGGAACCCGACACCATTTACATGTGAGTGACACACACCTGTCTAGGGATTTCTTACCCAGGAAGTCCCAAAGCTCTTGGCTGGTTCTCTTTTGCTATTTGAGTTCCTTTAGAGAACTGGAAAAAATATTTGGAGTCTCTGGAGCCTTCTCCCAGCTGGCATTATAAGAACCTTCTTGAATGTTTGGGTACTGAATCGGGTAGGATCTAGGAAGATGACAGTCCTGTCCCTCAGAGGGTTTATGATAAAGAGGTCAAGTCCATCAGCGATGAATGACAAATAGTAACGTAAGGCAGAATAGAACACATGTTCAATAGAAGAGTGGGGAGCGTGTTAAAAAGAACGAAGTGATTGTTCTAACTAGAGTGGGTGTCTTCTAAACTGGGTTGTGTAGAATCCATAGCCGAGTAATATTGGAACTGGAACACCAGGCTCAAGAAATAGGAAGGACCAGAGGGAAGGAGATAAGTAGGAATACTCTAATAGAGCTGAAGCAGGTGGTCGGGTAAAAGGAGATGAAAGAAAAGGAGATTGAGAGAATAGAGTGAACGCTGTATGTCCAAGGACACTATTAATTTTGTTTTAGGAAAGGCATAGAATAGCAAGGATTGGGCTTTAGAGAGCCAGCTTCCAGAGGCACTGAAATAATTTATAGAGCTTAGAACGGGTCAGCGTTTTCCTTCAAAGAAAATACAGTGAATTATATCGCAACACTTGGAACAACTCTCTTTTCCCCATGAACTCTTTCCCGTCTCTCCCTGCGCTCTGGGAAGAATTGTAAAATATTTGTGAAGCAGAGGCATAGAAGATGCCAAAAGAGGAGAGAGAGAGTGCTAGAATCTAAGTCATGATGGAAAAATCTGAGGGCCAAGGCAGAATTGAGAGTGATGCAGTTCTAGGACCTCCTGGCCCCGTCAGCATGAAAAACACTTCACAGTTTACAGATGAGGTCACAGGAAGAGAGTCAAGGTTTCCAGCACAAATCATTTCCATTTCCACAGTAAGGGAGTTCAAAGATGAAAAGCACTGGGAATTTGAGTGACATTGATTGCGATGAACTTGGAGCTCCGGCTGAATAGCGTCAATATGAGAATAAGAGCTGTAAGTAGAGGCGGGACCTGATGGATGGGAAATACATCAAGACAAGTGGTATTCAGGGGGACGTGGGCAGCATGTGCCGACAAGGATGACGGTACTGAGAACAAAGGATGCTCTGCTCTTTGGGCAGTGATGGATGGTTCTCACCAACTCTTGGTACTCGGCAGCTGTGGAACAAGGACTTGGGAATGCAGACCACCCACCTGCTGTCAAACATCTCAGACTCATTGAAACTTGGGTTATCATTCATTAAAAGGGCTCAGTAGTCTCTGCCGCTAAGTCACCGCCGTTGATTAGGAATTTCAAAGATTCAGTGAACAAGAGCTCAGCGCGGTTATTTTTTAGGAGTGCCAACCTTTACCATATCTGGAACCCTGCTCATGCCAGTCTGATCAGGCTTTGTTATTCCTGATCAAAGATCTGAGATCAATACTCTCTCTCACTCCCAGTATATCTGCAGATTTTCTAGTATTTCCTTCCTAGATCTGGTGAGACACACACTTTCCGTCAGTGTTAATTAGGAGCTAAGAGAGAAATAGCCAGTGCCCACTAGGTGGCGCTGCAGATCACACGAAGAGGTGGGTGTGTGCCCCGAGGATCCTGGGAATCCGGTTCTTCAGGGTCCAGCACTGGGAGGGAACACTGGATTCCCAGTTGAGAAGACATGACCCCCACGCCTGGTTTGGTTTGGTTTGGTTTCTAACCACCAAGTGGCAAGACCCCTCGATTGTCTGCAACTGAGTTTTCTTAGCTATAAAATGGGAGGAAGGCGGCCTCTTTTATGTGGGCGTTTTGTAGGGTGTGTCCCACCATCTTTGTCGACCCTGTGAGATTGGAGTGTTTTTCCCATTTTATAGTGAAGAAAACTGAAGTTCAGCAAAACGGGGTGACTTCTCCCAAATCGCCCAAAGATTGTTTGGGAAATGGGAGATGGTTAGGAATTGAATCAGGGTTGGTATGTTTTTATTATAAAAAGCATCATTCTGAGAGAGCTCGACCAATACCAGGAAGAAGCTCTGATGGAGAGGGATCTCAAAGTGAGTCTGGTCCAACGTCTTCATTTTGCAGAGGGGGAAGTGACATCACAGCTCTGGTTCACAGGAGAGCCACCGCTACCTGGACTCCTGATAGCAGAGAGATAATGCAAAAAAAAAAAGGTAGCTGAATGGGAGGATCAGCAGAAGCCACCATGCACAGAGGAGGAAAGCAAGAAACCGATTGACTGGAGGCTTACGATCCCACCCCCCACCCATGCACACCAAAACCAGCACCAATGTGTGCGTTAGTTCACACACAAGCATGCTCCGTCGGTGTCATGGCCACACCTGTAACTACGCGCTGAGCCCAGAAGCTTTGGGCCAAGCAGTAAATGTACTTACACATGAGCCCTCTGGACTGGTAGTACGGCTTATCTCTTCTGTCCAGTAATCCCAGCTAACCCTCTTACGGTTGCAGGAGCGCTCAATGGGCAGATGGAAATGCTGACGATAAACAGAGACTTCACATGAGGTTTCTGCAGGGAAAATCTGTAGGGTGCCCCCCCCCCAGCCCTGGCTAGTGGAATTAACTGGCTGTTCTCTGCGTCCCTGGGGACCAAAGGAGCTAGGACAGCTGAGGGGTGGCATTTAGGCCAAGCTCCACCTCTGCTTGGAAGGTTGTGAGAAGTATTTCCTTTCCTAATATCTGGTACATATTAAACATAATATGCTATTAAAATAGTTTAGAGCTGAGGAACCTAATTATTACACTAATTGCCCTTCGGAGTAATGTGAAAATTAACATAGGAATAGGAATTTCTTTTTGTCCTAGCTCAGGATCTGATATAGTTTCATTGGAATGTGCAGAAAGACAAGTTAGAGAGCAGAAGTGCAAGGAGGCGTGGGGCAAGCCTGCAGTTTGACTCCATCCTAGGCGCAGGAGAGAGGGCCTAGCTGGCAGCCAGTTGGTACCTGAGGTTTAGGACGTTTCTCATGATAGGCCAGGGAAACGCCTGGAAATGAAGGGTCCAGGGTTAAAGGACGGTGGGCTGTAAGAGGTGGCTGAGACCCAGCTGTAGACCGTGGAAGGCTGGGCCTTCAGCGTCCTAGCAGGTGACCTCAGGCCGCCCAGGCACCCCTGACCTGGCTTTCCAAGGAAGGAACTCAGGAAGGAAGGCAGATAGGAAAAGACAGAGAAAGACCAGGCATGTGGTAGATGGGGTGTGAAGCAGGTTGGAGCTCAGCCGTGGAGCCCAGGACAGGCTTGGAGAGTTAGGAAGGGGCTGTGTCAGCCTGGGAAGAACAAGGCTCCATGTCTCCTGGAAAATAACTGCCAAAACAGGGTCAGGGAGATTCTGCAGCAAAGATCAAGCCATCTCTGGGCAGGAGATGGAGTTCTGTACACCAGGGGCTCCCATCAGAGTCTTCAGCAAGAGGTAGAGTTTCTCAAACGTCCGGAGGACAGTCCTATTTAGGTTTTCGTCATACTAAATCCACGGGCTTTCTGGTTTCTTATATATAGAGGAGACCCAGAGAATGGTGCTCTGCATGGTAACTCCAGACCCAGGAGGTATGTGTCTTTGGTCTGCCCTTGGGACCTTTGGTTCCAGGATAGAGAACCTTAGCTACAGGCGGTCTAGAGCAATTGAGGGGAAGAGAGGATTGGCACCTGCCCTGAGGCAGGGTGAGGGACTGGACTCAGCGGTGGACTTGGTTCCAGACAGGTCTGATTGGATGCTCCAGCTACAGGGTTTGGTGGCCTCAGTCCCCATTCTAGACACAGGACCAGGAAGCTGAGGAGGAGTAAGAGGTACGAGGGCTGTGAGTGCTGGGCTCAGGACAGCCTAGTTCTGTCCCTGGGAAGCTCTATGGGGCTGGTAGCTAGGGGAAGAAATGGCGGAGAGAAGGAAGCAGGGCCCTGGGTTTCAGATCAGGGTCAGGGTGGGTTTAGTACTAAGTGAGACCATTGATCAGCACTTAGGAGCAGAGCAGAGGCGGGGAAAGCTAGGTGCTTGGTCTTGGTTGCAGGAATCCTTCAGGAGGCCAGCAGGTAATGCTGTGGGCCGCTGTGTCCTGGATCTAGGAGGCCACCTCATTCTCCGTCCTGGTGGGTGGCGCCTGCCTGTGTGTGGCCCTGTGATGCCAGTGGGAAGGCACAGGGGGACAAATGACACCGCGGGCACACAGGCTCTGACAGCTCCCTGGGCTGCTTAGCGAGGGAGAGGTGGGCCTGAGTTGTCCTCTCTCTGTTGAGAAGAGCACATGTTTCTTGGGAGTCATTAGGTAATTTTCCTTTCTTTCTTTTTTTATTTTTTTAATATTTTCCTTTCTTTCTATTTAACCACCACTCCAGCGGTTTCAGGATGAGCTGATGTTTACCTGGGCCACTCCGTCTTACTCCATCTTTCCTCCTTTCACCTCTTTTTCTCCCTGTAACTCTGCCAAGAGGAATAAAAATTTTAAAATCCATGTTTTCCAACAAATACAGCCTCCTGAGGCAACATAGGAAGAAGGGAAGGGGCAGGCAAGGTGGCCTTTGTGATTTCCTTTAGACTGGCTGACGCAGCCTCTCAGAGGACCCAGGCCGACTCCGCAGAGTATTTTTATGGTTATGTTCAAATTCATCTCTGTGTAGCCGACTCTTCACTCTCTGTCCAGCTCCGTCACCCAAGGAGGAAATTCTACATCCAGCCTTTGATGGTCTGGGATTCCCTTGGACCTGGGCCTTCACATTGTCAGGGGAGTCGGCCTTTTCCTCTGCATTCCGGTCCTCCGTGGGTAGCAGCTCAGTGGGACATGGAGTGTCTAGCCACAGACAAGCCAAGAGACCCTCGATCTAGCTGTTCTGATTTGAAAGAATAAAATCATCCTCGGTCCTTTGCACAAAAGTGTGGGCAAGAGCCAGACACGATGGTGCTCACCTATAATCCCAGTTCTTGGGGACAACCTCAGCAACATAGCAAGACTCTCAGCAATCTAGCAAGACCTTGTTTCAAAAACAAAAATAAAAATAAAATGGGCTGGAGGTGTAGCTCAGAGGTAGAATGCCCCGGGTTCAATCCCCGGTACCAGCAGAGCCCAGGACAGTACAGAACAGAACTGATATGAGTTGTATAGTGTGATCCTGTGATGTTCTCGGTCTTTCTGTTTATTTTTATCTGATCTCACAATAACTAACAAGTAGTCTCAGTAGCATCCCTGTTTCACAGATACGGGAAAATAAAGTCACTGGAGTAACTATAACTCCACATGTTCAAGCTCCGGCCATTTGGTGCCAAATGTATATACTTGCCCTCACTCAGTGGCCATCAAAATCAATCTGGCATCAGAATCACCCAGAAGGGACTGCAGGTCTCTAGTCCCAGCTACCCAGGAGGCCAAGGTTCGAGGCTTGCCGGAGCCTGGGAATTCCAGACCAGCCTAAGCAACATAGTGAGACCCTGTATCCAAAAAGCAGAAAAATAAGAAGGGGGAGGAGGAGGTAGGGGAAGTAGTTTTCTGGAAGGCTTGGTAAAGCACAGAATTCTCGTCCCTATTCCTGATTCAGCAGGTCTGGGGCAGGGCCTAAGAGTGTTCCCTGTTCTCTGTGATGCTGAGGCTGGTGTGGGGACCCCAAGTGGAGCACCCAAGCCTGAAGCCATGATCCCTTCCCCAATTCCACCCTGAGCCCCCGGGGAGCAGCGAGAGGCTCCAGCTGCATGCTTTCTTGTCAGCGACAGTGGTACCTCCCGGTGATGAGAGCGGCCAGGGTCCTGAGCTGGCCCCAGGCAAGGCCGAACCTCCAGCCACCTTCTCTCTGCTGACAATGCCCTCCCTTCCCCTGCTAGGTTCACGCTGTGGGGAGTGGATAACACAGGCCGGCGCTCCAGGCCGAGTGACGTGATCGTGAAGACTCCATGCCCTGTGGTAGACGATGTCAAAGCCCAAGGTAAGACACGCTGAGGTTGGAGGCCAGGAGGGGATGCCCCGGGGATGGCACCTTATCCACCTTATCAGAGGAAGAGGGACTCACCCTCAAAGCAGACATCCAGAGGTACTCCTCAGCCCTGCCCTGTGGTGGAAGTCCTCGCCAAATTCCCTTATCCTACATAGATGCTTAAGGATCCTGGGGGGGGGGGGGCACTGATGAAGCTCCCCAAGCACTCTGGGTGCTTGGTACTCCTGCTGAGCACCCCACCTTCAGCATACTCATGGGGTGTCTTGCTCCCTTTGGAGTTTTTTTGTACATCTGAAAAGTTATTTTGAATTAAAGCCTAATATAGATTTAGAACTGTCATATCCCTCTTTCCCTAGCAATGCTATGTTGAGATCTTTAATTCTGTATTTTAGAGTTATAGTTTTAGAGTTTGATGAAGAATTGTCTCTTCTCAGCCACACACACACACACACACACACACACACACACACACACACACACACACACAGATCGGTCCTGGTTAATGAGGAAAATGTTCTCAACACCCACTGCACACAGGATCCCCCTGGCTGGTCTGGACACCGGCTCCTCTTCCATATCCCCTTCTCATCCGGCACTTTCCCCTCCTGGCCCCCACTTCTGCAGAGCTCCAGCTCTAAATTGAAGGGATCTGGTCAATCACCAATATCTTTCGGGTAGAGTTGAGCTGATAGCATCTGCCTATTGACAGAGACATCGACTGGTCCTTCAGGACATTCACCTCAGCCTGTTGTCATGACGATGTGTTCCACGTCTGTTTGCATCACTGCCCAGTGAACTCCATGAGGGCGGGGGCCCCGTCTCCTTTTCTCCACAGTTCACCCCCAACACTTAGAAGGCAGCATGGTGGACTGACCAGTCACCAGAAAAAACTTCGCTAACCTTGGGGGTCAAGAGCCCGTGTTCAGATTCCTACTCCTGTTCCACCCCGTACATCATTTTGCCCCATACCCAAGGTTACTCATCTGTGAAATGGAGGGGGACATAACAGTCAGTAGCTAATAAAGTTCTAGTTGGAATTGGGTTAAGTAATTTAAAATAATAATTTAAAGAGGCACAATAGTCCCTATAGTTTGGGCTTTAATAGGAACTCAGTATTTGCTGAATTTAGAGAATATTGCCCCCATGTTATAGATGTGGAAATTGAGATTTCAGAGTAAAGTAGTAATGTGACCAAGATCACAAAGCATCTAACGGAATCGGCATTTGGGGTTTACTATTTAGTATTTGACCCTAATTCCCATTTCCCTTGTGTATTGTTACCTCTAGATATTTAGAGCAGAGGCTTAAAAATGTTTCCTTTTTTTTTCTATTGATGAAAAAGAAAAGGATCGCATGAAAAAAAGATTGCAAAAAAAAAATTCTCTCAGGACCATTGATGTCCACTGGGATGCTACAGTAGAACAGGTGCTTCACGTGGGAGGCAGAGTCCCTCTCTGGAGGAGGTGCGGCTGGCTTGTAGGATGTGACTTCTAAAGGTCTCTGAAGCTTCTTGACGATGAACACAGGTTTGGGGGCACCTCCAGAGGAGAGTCTGTCTGGAGGGGACTCATGGCACCCTCCTGTGCTCATCTCTTGATTTCGTACTCTAAGACACAGTGTAGCAGGTGATGGGAAGGCGCCCATGCTTTTTCTGCCTTGGACTGTGTGCTGGTGTCTTTGCAGTGAGTAACAGCCACCTGGGAGTCGCTTGCTGAGAGGACAATAGGCTGGTGGAACATCTGGGAGGTGATTAGAGGTGGAAGGGATGCAGTGAGATGCCACCTGCAGGGGCGGATGGGTAGAAGGCAGCTCTCCCAGAAAAAGTGGCCAATGCGGGGTGGTCTGCCAGGCCCCGACCCCTATCCCGCTGTCTATGTAGGGCCCCATTGGGTCAGCTCTAGTACCACGGAATGCACTGTGAGGCTCTCTGTTTGTTTGTGCTTCCTGGTAAAGGAGTTTGGGGAATCCCAAGAGACCAGCTGGGAACACAAGAGCCAATTTAGTGCTGAGAGAACGAAATAGCACTCCCAGGTCCTGTGAAGCTTCAGCCAGGAGGATCCTGCACGGGGCAAGTCTGGGGATTAATGAGTTAGACTAATTGAGGGTATCCTTGCAAATTAATACACGTCTCGCTGTTCTACCCAAAGAACCATATGCTCTGCCTCCCTCGAACCCAGATGGTGATCATAAATAGAATTCACTCAGGTCTGAGTTTAAATCTAATAACAAATGGGAATTACCTTTTAAGTGTCCCAGACCATGACTGTAGCTCCTAATTATCTAGCCAGAAGCCAGACACTGTTGCTTATGTGAACATTTGTTCTAAACTAGATATTTTCTAAGAATGTTATCATGCCGTGACATGGTAAAGCCACTGTGCAAATAAGTTCCTACCAGTGTTTTACTCCAACTGGCCTCCCCATAGTAGAAGCCAACTCCTGTAGGTAGTGAGACTGTACCTGTCAGATAGTCTGAAGTTGGGGGTATGGCCTTCCAACATTTCTCCCTGGCACTTCACTGAGGAAGGCTCCTTCTCACTCATTTCTCTAGCACCCAGCTTCTCTCCCTGATGTTAAACATAAATACATGTCCATTCTTTCGTTTGTTCCTTCTAAGGCCTTTTTATCATTACCTAGTATTAGATGCTTTATGGTAGTAGATACTGAAGAACATAATCCAATTCCAAACCAATTTTCACAAATTCTATCATCGGATTTCATGAATTGTTTTAATTCATCCAACAAATATAGTCCTTACCAACTCACCAAAGCTCCCTGCCTCCCAGAACTCATAGTTTAGCAGAGGCAACAGAAAACAACAACAAAATAATAAAATACATGAGACTTCAGACGATGATATAAATAAGGGGTCTGGTAGAGCCAGTGCAGGGAGTGGAATTTTGCCTACAGTGGTTTGGGAAGAAGGTGAAGGACAAGGTCCCGCAAATCCTGGGGAGAAGATCATTCCAGGGAACAGTAGTGCAGAGACTCCTGGCTGGTTGGAAGGTGAGAAAGGGGGCTCATGTTCTTTGTTTGAAGAAGGGACTGCAGGAGAGCGGTGTGGGGGAGAGGCACTTCTGAGGCTCTCGAGCAGATCCAGAGCCTGGTTGTCTGTGGGAACTGGGCCGTGTGTGGAATTATGATGGAAGAATGGTATGATCAAACTGGACATTTTACAGGCCAGTTCTGACTCCTGTGTTGAGAACAGACTCCAAAGAAGGGGTGTAAGGTGAAGTAGAATCCTACAGCAATGCAGACGACAGACGATGCTGTTTTCCAGTAGGATGACAGTCACAGAGATGGTGCAAGGTGGTGTGATTCTCAATCGACCTCATGGGAGAAGTGAAAGGCTTTGCCTGTGGGTGGGTGTGGAGCATGAGAGAAAGGAGAGTCATGTTAGTCTCAGCGCACATTGTGGAAAGTGCTATATACAGGTCTGAGCAAAAAGCTGAGGGAATGCAGGCCGGGTCTTCTGAGTCAATGGCATGTGGTTTTCCCTGGAAAGACCCCAGCAGCCTAGGCTTGCAGAGAAGGGGCAGAAGAAGGAGGGAGCCCAGGACATTAGGGATGAGCCATGTGGATTAGGTCAGGTCAAGGAGGAAGGAGATTTAGGGCTGATGCCTTCAGTGAACAGAGGAGTCAAAATACTTGGGTTTCCATTCAGGAAGAACAGCTTTAATAGCAGGAAGAAATATAGGAAGTGTGCAAGGATGTTGTGTTCATGGTATGTGACGTTGGGATTTACTATTTAAAGGATGGAGACGTTCTCAGGGGTGATGGTTGGCTTCTGGTATTTGGAGGCCTATAGACTTAAAGAAGCCTTTAATGTGGGGAGCAAAGTCACCCTCAATGGAAATGAGATGGGGCCAGAGCCAGATCCTTCAATGGATACGGGAAAGTGGTTAGAAAATGAGTAGGAGGAATAGGAAGCAGGTGAGTTTTGAAAATGGAAGAATTTTAATATACACGGAGAGGAGAGTAATTGCAGGTGGTTCTAAGAGGCCAGGAGCCCACTCTTTGGTGGTCATGGGAGAAGACCTTTCCTCTGTCCTGGAGAAGACTTCAGCCAGCACACCGACATGGAGGGAAGGAAGAGTGTGCACCAGGTCAAGGGTGAAGGGTGAAGGGTGAAGGGAGAGTTGTTTGCAGGTAACAATGCTGATCCCAGAGGGGAGGACAGAAGGTTTTGAGAGAGTAGGTGAGTGTAGAGCAATGGTCTCCAAAGTGTGGTACCCAGATCATCAGCAGCAGCAGCATCACCTGGGGGCTCATCAGAAATGCACAGACTCCTCTGCAGACCTCCTGAATCAGGAACTCCAGTGGGAACCAGCAATCGAGTTGCAGTCAGCCTTGTAGGTGATTTTGACACACACAGGTTTGAGAATCACAGGTGGCCAGGTCACCCAGAAGGGAGAGAGGTGAGGGGGACAAGATTTACAGGGACCTTGCAATATGCACAGTGCTAAGAAGGGCGAAGATATAAGGCCAGTTGAGATTGGATGCCCTTCTGTTTCCTACAGAATTAAATCATAGTTACTTCTGTACAGGGCAGGCAGAGGTTGCAGGTAGCTTCGAGAAATAATGAAAGTGATAAATTAGGACCTCCATCCCAGAGACCTTTGTTACGATGCCAAGGAAACCAGCGATGGAAGGTACAGATGATCCCAGGGATTCCTATTTCATATAAAAAAGAGCAGCTACCACTGGGGGATGAGAAAGCTCCCTTCTGCCCCTGGAGTCAATCCTTTCTTTTAAATCAGATGATTTCCCACAGGGTCTTGGGTTTCTGTGTTTCAATCTCTCTCTTTTTCATGACATTAAGGAAAGCATGCTTTAGGAAAACATCTGATAGTGGCACAAAATAATGTCGATCACCATCCTGCTCTTCTTGCTCATCTTCTTCCACATTCTGCCTATTTAAAATCTCAGCCTGGCATGGTGACACACACCTGTAATTCCAATACATGGGAGGTGTGAGATGGGAGAATCGCGGGTTCAAGGCCAGCCTCAGCAACTTAGCATGACTCTCAGTAGAGAGACCCTGTTTCAAAATAAAAAATAAAATAGGGCTAGGGTGTAGCTCAGGGGTGGAATGCCCCTGAGTTCAACCCAGTAAAACACACACACTACAATAAATAAATAAATAAATAAATAAATAAATAAATAAAAACACACACTACAATAAATAAATAAATAAATAAATAAATAAATAAATAAATAAAATAACATTGCAATGCCCCACCAGCATTCCCAACCTCCTTTCTCCTGTTTTATTTTTTCCACTTTCTAACACACTATACTTAGTCTTAGGTGTATTGGATATTTAACTGTCTACTACTACCAGACTCTAAGTACAAAGCAAAGATTTTCATTAGATTCTCTCAGTGATGTAACCCACATATCTAGAAAAACGTCAGGCACTAGTAAGCATTCTGTAAGGTCTTTATTGAATGACTGAATCAATGTAAGTTTACTGTGACCAGATATTGTGCTAAGTAAAGGTTTTATATCTTTCAACCCTTTTATTCCCACAAAAACCTTGGAAGGCATTCATCACTAATCTTCACTAAACAATAGAGCAGAGACGCAGACAAGTAACGTGACCAAGGCCACACAGCTAGTATACTGGAGCCAAACTCCATCTGACGTCTCGGTGCCTGCTCCTAACTGTACCTTGGGTCTGAGGGCCTTGTCCCTGCTCTGTTCATTTATTTTGCTACCTGAGCGATCTTAGTTCCCATCTAATGACTAACTCATCCTCCTTTTTTTGATAAGGCTGCACAGACAGACACACACCTGGCCATCTTTTCATCCGCATTGAACCTGTTCCTGATTATCATGCATGTTAAAGAGAGGCGAGATAGCTAGCTATCTGGGATAACTTCACACTTCAGTGCAGCAAAAAGCTGAGTAAAACAATAACTAAAATTATTTGCCTACATTATTGTCCATTCATTGAGTGTGTGAATTCTTGAGAGGCTCTGAAGGCTGATGAAATAAAATTCTTTCAGGGGAGATAAGATCATACATGGAGGTTTTATTCCACATGCTGCAGGTGATTGGAAACATAGACCTTCTGTAGCTAGCTAGAGATGACTGTTAGGCTATGAGAATGGTAAAGATGCCAGGAATCACTTTCTCTGCCATTGCTGACCCTCAGAAGAGACTGGCATAACCAGGGCCTGAGATCTGGGCTGTTGTTTCCTGTTTCAAAAAATAACACACTGGCCTCAGAGCAGGGCTGAGAGAGGCTGCCCACAACTCCCCAGCTGAGCTGCAGTCTGATCACCACTTTTCCTATCATTCTTGCCTCAGCAAACACATCCTGTCTCCCATTGCATGCAGGTCTCAGGATAGTGCCTCTGCTTCCTTCGATCTCAACTCCAGAATGACTGGCTCCCTACACACCTACTAGGACTCCCACTAACTTTGCATTCATGGTCCAATCCAAGCAATACCCTCCACTAGGGATTGTCATCTCTGATTTTCCACCAAAACTCTGCCTCCCATGCCTTAAGTTGGTTATATACAACCAACTACCAAGCATCGGTGTAAAATAGCAATGGCAGATAGACGTAGTTTGGAAACTTAACTCTAACCCATACTGACCTTGGGCAGGTAATTTGGTCTCTTTCTGAATCTCCTCATTTGTAGAACAGAGACATTTAAGTCCACTTTCATTGGTGGCCTGAGAGTTGAGATTCATGTCTGTTAGGTTCTTGGGAGTCATCGGCATTTAATAAATAGATCTTTATATTCAAAATCGAAATCACTGTCCTCTTTAGGTCTTGATCCCATTTTAAAAACCTACAACTTAATAATCTAAATGGATTTCTGAAACAAAGTTTTTTTAATGCAACTAAATGTATTGGCTTTAAGTTGGGTTGCTAAAGGATTGGTATAACCTAGGATGAAGAGAGATTCCTGAGGACTCTTCTCTGAAATAGATATAAGTGGCTTCCAAAGTTATGAATTCCATTAGTTTAGTTACCATTTTTTGATCTGTTGTATTTTCTGGCCCTGTGCTAGCTACTCAGGACACCCGAAAGTGAGATCTGGCTCCTATCTTTATAGACAATGGACAGGATAGACAAGTAAGGAAATTGTTGCAATGTCTGGGAAGGATATGAGTAGAAACTTTATTCATTCCCACCCAGGAAACTCCTGGATGAACCTGTCCTTTCTGCTAGCCCTGAATTCACTTGACAGAGTCACATGGGCTTTGGTTCTGGCTTTGGTACCTGTGAACTTAGCTTCCTCATTCCTAGAATTAACACTGGGTCCAAGACAAAGGATTGCTCATCAATCTTAGTTCCCAGCTCCTGAGGGGCAACACATTAATACATCTCTTCTCTGACAGTTTCAATGAGAAAAGGCTTAACAATAAAGTGCTTTGAGCTGCATAAGAAAAAAAAAAAAAAAGCAAGGCTATTCAAAACCATTGCCACTTTGTCATATTGCCAGATTCAGTCTTAGCAATGAAAGGCTTTGAGGCAGAAATATTGTCAGGAAAAATGAAGGACTATTCATTTGGAGCTGCAGAGTGTTCTAGATTCAGTCCTGTGTTGTCACAAGTCCCCATACCTGCCTCTGTATCTGGTCTAGGTGGTTCTAGCAAAGGTTCTGCTTTCTACCATCACTGATGCTCCAGTTCTTCACATAGTTCATGAGCACTGCCTCGGGGTATCCCACTTCATCCCTGGGCTTCCCTGTTGTTTCTGCAGGACCACTTGGTACCCAAGCACAGGCAACCTAGAAGTTAACAGGCACGGTTGTTAAGGACACTCGGGGCAAACTTGGTCCGGTGTTGGATGGGAGCTGGAGATGAAGTCTTGCTTTCTCCCTCCAGATGGACCAGTGGGGGTCCAGTAGCTTCGCACTGTGCTCTCCTGCAAACGGGAGCAGCCAGCTTCTCAGGAAGGTGTGGCTAGATCCTGAATGTGCCCCTTCTGGTTACTTTCCCTTGTTTCTTGCCCCGTCCCTCTTTATCCTGATTCCTGCTTCCCTGGTGTGGCACTGCCAGATCAAGTAGGAACATAGAAGCTTTTGCCTCCAGTTTTATATATTTTAGGAAACTCAATTAAAGACAAGAACTGAAACTGACCTCAGAGTTATCCTAGTCAAAGGCTTTTTGTTTTAATATAAGAAAAAACTGAAGATTGCTGGGGTCAGAGGTAAAGTGAATCATACAAGCCATTTTCTCCAGTCATGAGGTTTATAGATAGACAGATAGATAGATAGATAGATAGATAGATAGATAGATAGATGGATGTGCACATAGTTTGCACAAGTGTGTGCACATATATAAAATCTTATTTAGACTCATGCACTATGTAACACTGTTTTGATCCACAGTGGACCGAATGCATGGCAGCAGTCCCCAGGGGTTATAATGGAGCTGAAAAATTCCTATTGCACAGTGACATAGAGCAGTTATGATGTCATAGCAGAATGCATCCTCACGTCGTGTTGTGATAATGCTGGTGTAAACAAACCCTTGGCACCGCCACTCATATAAAAGTATGCACTCACAATTATGGATGGTACCTAATACTTGATCACGATAATAAATGACCACATTATTGATTTACTTACTTACAGCACTATATTTTTTATGGTTATTTTAGTTTACCCCTGCTCATTACAAAGGTTTACTCTAGAGCAGCAGACTGTATTACGCCAGCAACACCGCACACATCTTGAGCTCACCGCATCTCTAGATGCGTCATTTCTCTTGTACCTGATTTAACTTTGTCTTGCTCGTCATGACCCTAGGAACAAGGGGCTGAACCTGTATATACAATGCATCCTACATGCGTATTAGGCTATTTCCTCTCAGTTTGTATAAATAGACTCTCTAATATTTGTACAATGTTAAAAGCACTAAAGAGTGTATTTCTCAAACCCCTTATCATTCAATGATGGATGACCTCATTTGCCCTTCCTTTCCTCCCCAGAAATAGCAGACAAGATCTATAATCTCTTCAATGGTTACACCAGTGGGAAGGAGCAACAGACTGCCTACAACACACTTCTGGATCTGGGCTCCTCCACCTTACATCGAGTCCTCTACCACTACAACCAGCACTATGAGAGCTTTGGAGAATTTACCTGGCGGTGTGAGGACGAGTTAGGCCCCAGGTAAGTAATACATGTCACTGTGGGGTGGGTTTTTTTTTTTTTTTTTTTTTTTAGGACTCCTTGAAGCATCGTACCTCCTGACCTGCAATATCGCTTACACAAAGGTGTAGAGATTTCCTGGGAGATCTTAGGTGCTGAGAAAAATGAGTCCTCTGCTTTCAGACAGCTGGGTCATGCAGGTCCACATCAGATAATCTCTCTAAGCAGTGAAGTCATGGGTGCATTGCCTGAACTCTGAAAAAAAAAAAAAAAAAAACTTTGTCCCTGATATGATCCCCCCCCCCCCCCCTTTATCATGCTGACAAGGGATTCTAAATACTAAAATGGTAGGAGCTGAAAACTCAGTCTTGGGAAAGGAAATTAGGAATTTTATTAAGGAAGTTATCCATAAATATTTATTGCACATGAACTTTGCCTATGTCGTTGGCATCGTACAGACCTGGTTTGTGTTACATTCCACATTGTCTTGAAAGGCAACAGGAGAATAGCTGAAGCCCGTCCTCGTCCATTTTGGCCTAAGCTGGGATGGCGCAGTGCTGACCAGCTTCCTCTGGCCCCCAGGCGGCTCCCTTCTTCTCCTCTCTCCCCCTCTTTCTTCTGACATTTATTGAGTGTACGTACGCAGTCCTTTGTTAGGGAGCATAAATGCCACAATTTGAATAGTACTAACATTGCATATTTCATCTGGATTTCTAAGGGCATTTGGAGTCTTTCTAAATTTCTCTTTTGTTCTCAAGAGTTCGAAGGAAAATTGGTTAATGAGGAAAGTGAGCCGGGGAAGAAATGTGGATCTCGCTAGCAGTAAAGTGAATCCTGCTGCCTCCTCCCCAGCGTCTCCTCCCAGGGCCCTCTTTCATGTGTAATACTACTCTTTCACAGATAAATATGAGAAAACATTGTGTAGTTTTATTAGCCTGTAGAAAATAAGGTTTTTCTTTTTAGCATCCCAGATCTGGAGGAGAACCACAGGAAAGGAAAAGTCCTCCCCATGTGCTACCTCCACTCACTTTGGGGTTAGTTGTGAGAATAAATAAAAATGGGTCTGTGGGGACATGCTTCTCATGAGCAAACAGAAAGGATTCCCTCATTTCAGTTAAATCCATTTCCATGAAAGCTTGGGGAGGCCTCCAGACAGCGTTGAGGTTGAAAATACTTTTGAGAACAACATCGGCTGCACTGTTCCTAAGAAAGAAAGCCCCAGGCTGTACAATGGTCCAGGGCAGACCCAAACTAATTGTTCTCTAAAAACAAAGAGGGAGCAATGAAAACAGCAAGAAAGACTCCGTGGGCTAATTCAATTCATTCTTTTGAGAGTGTGGCCAGGACGTGTTTCTTTATCTGTTTCTTAAAGACGGTGCCAATGAGCCCCTCTCTCTTCCTCTCCTCCTCCCCTCTCTACCATCTCCCAAGAAGTTGTCAGCAACTGATGCCCTACAGTAGGACAGATTAAGAGCAAGGGCCATCAAAGTCCTTGCTGATGACAACTTTTGGAAACCTGCTTGGCCAAACTGCAAAAGCCGATAGGGAAAAGGACAGATCATCTGGCTAAATGTTATTTAGGCGGCAGGAGGAGTGTTTGTTTGATTTCTTCTGAGCCACCACTGAAGTCAGAGGAAATAGGACTTTCCCTCTGGCGCGACTTCATGCCACTCTTCGCCCTGTGACTTTGCTGCGATGACACCTTTCCTCCTGCATCACCTCCGCCCTCCTTGCAGGGCGCCCTCTTAGGAATGTGGTGAGATCAGCCCTTGGTGACACTTACTGCCAGGACAGAAGAAAAGGAATGGCATGAATGTGGTTATTGTTCTTTGAAAGCTCCTTCCAAATGGGGTGCAGAAAACGTTGGTTCAACTAGAGAAGAGAAGATTCTTCACATCCCATGAGACATTCTCCTGCAGGTCAACAGGTCTTGCAAGGACTGTTGGCCATCAGGCTTTCCAGAAGAGCGCTCTGTAGGCTCACGTGAGCTCTTTCAAATAAGGGAATCTTTCTTCAGGATCGCTGGTCACTTAGGTTTTTGAAGAATAGGAAGAAAAAAAAAAAAAGAGTGAAGGAATCCTTTTCCTCCCCTCTTCCTAAACACCAGCAAGGTCTACGAAGTGTCTCTTGGGTAGCCCTTATCTCTGATACCAAAAGTGAGGGTCTGGAAGACGGGAATGTAGCAGGTGATATGTGGGGATAGCCATTTCCCCAGGCCATGCCAGCTGTGTTGCCCCAGAGAAGTCATTTCTTTTCGGCATGTGTGAACCTGGGGCAGCCTCCCCTTTCCTCTCTCAGGGATCTGACATGGCCCAGGAGCCCTCTCATCCTTTCCTCTTCCCTCTCTTTCCATGGGAATTGATGACAATGGCAATGACCTCTTTACTTCCCAAGGGAGATGAGGGCACGGAGTGCGAGCTCACCTGGAGGTTAATTAGGTGAGCTACAGCTGAGAGTCAGCTCTGCCCAAAGACTGTGGCAGGGAACTGAGGGCACTATTGTGCTATAATTACCTCACTGCAGGCATAATTGGTCACACCTGATAGCCCATTCAGGGGAATATATTGGCTGCTTTTATCGGGTTCCGATCTAGCCTTGAAAGGAGAAATATTCAGCCAAGTATATTACTTGTCACTTAGTGATGATACACTGCTGGCTTTAAAGAAAATTGATTTGATTTGTCTCTCAAGAGTGCCGACTCTATGATTTTAAAAGCATATATTCCTGCTACAGTATTAGTTGTTTGTTTTCTGCATTGTTCCTTACTGCATTTTCTCTATTTCTTTTTGGCGCCTGTCTTTGCACAACCATTTCCATTCATTCATTCATTCATTCATTCGTTTGTTCATTCAGTTGGACAGGTATTTATGGAGGGTCTCCTGTGCTAAGTGCTAAAGATAGAACAGTCAGCAAAACAACAGGCTCTGCCCTCTGGAAATTTAAAGTCTCATGTCACTCTGAATTACAGAATGATGTGCAATTACAGTGCACCAATAAAAGTATTAAAACAAAACGAGACTCATGCAGACACTGGCTATTGATCCCTTCTGGCCTTCCCTTCTTTCTAACCTAAGTGTCCTCCATGCTTGACCCACAGGAAAGCCGGCCTCATCCTGTCCCAGCTCGGGGACCTCAGCAGCTGGTGTAACGGACTCCTTCAGGAACCCAAGATAAGTTTGAGGCGCAGCGCACTCAAGTACCTGGGCTGCCGCTACAGCGAGATCAAGCCCTACGGGCTCGACTGGGCCGAGCTCAGCCGGGACCTCAGGAAGACGTGTGAGGAGCAGACCCTGACCATCCCCTACAACGACTATGGGGACAGCAAAGACGTCTAGTAGCAGGACGCCAGAGAGTGGCTGCCCAAACAAGCAGGATACAGGAGGGGACATCTGGGCTGGTTTGTGGGTTTTTCACATTTTTTAATGGAACATTAAAAGCCCCACAGGTGACATTCAAACCAGGGAGAAAGTGACCCTTGCTCCCTGCGGGACTTCCTCAGTATGACGTCGTCCATGTGCATGATCATGAACCCCGCCGTCAGCGGCTCCATGCAGCGCCTTTTTCCTTAGAAGGTTACTTTGGGACTTGTTTTGGTGTTGATTTGTTTCATCTTCCCTCCTCCCTCCCCTCCTCCAAGAGGTTCATCGAAATGCTCAAGAGTTCCGTCACGCTTGCTTCCCATGACGGGTCTGCGAGGCCGGAGCACCTGAGCTCATCACGGGGGCTGGAGGTGAAGCCAGGAAAACAGAACTGCCACCAGCCCACCCTCAGGCATTCCTTGAGAAGCCCTCCCCTGGGGAGCCTGAGCCCTGCTCACACTAAGAACGCCGCAGGAGGCGGCCCTTGTCTATCCTCACGGTTTTCTTCCAGGTCTATCTATTGCTGTCTCTACCCCCAGAGGTGACCTTCCCAGCCCTGACAGGCCCAGTGGGCCTCCTGGGTGTTTAGGTCCTCCCCTGTTTTAAGCCAGACCTGGGATTAAATGCCTCCAGCAGACCTCTGCCCTCTCCTCGGAACAGGATGATCTTTGAGAGGTCACAAGATGCCACCTGTGGCATTTCTTTGAACAAGATGTTTTGGAGATGCCATCTACCAAGTGCATCTTTAGCAACATCGACCTGGGAGACTAGTTGGTGCCTACATTCTAGGGAAGTAAGTGGAGTTGATTGTTTTTAAAAAAAACTCTTCTGCCCTTTTTGGATGAACAAAAATCATCCAAGCACCTAGATTCTTCTCAGCACCTGCACCTCATACCCTGGACATGTGAGGCTTGGGTGATGTTTAGTCCAGTCTAGGGTGGGTTGACATTTCCACGTCAGTATTGCAGTGAACTAGACCTAGTATTGATCTCAAAAAATGTCCTTCCACTCCCTCCCCTTGCACAATTTACTTAATTGTGTTGTTGCTTTTGCCAACCCTTTCCCTGATGACCATGGGCAGGAGGATGCCTACCATTGCCACCTCCCATCTGGCTGTTGGAAGTAGCAGAGCTTCTGTGTGGACGACAGCACGGGGCTGAGCCCCATCTCTACCCACTACCCAAGTGTTGCATGGCGGTCTAGCTAACAGGAAGCTCAGCCTTTCAGAAACAGCCTCCAGGGCCACATCGACCAGCAATGGCCCTCATGCAGAAACCCATGACAAAGGTCAGGAAGGAGGTATGGGTCCTTGAGCCTTACTGATTTTTTTCTAAATAAGAATAATGGCAGACAACACTTTTTGATTTGTTGTATGCCAGGAACTATTATAAGCACTTTAAACACCACTGAATTCTCAAAACAACCCCCTAAGGAAAGTGCTATTATTGTCTACATTTCCGTGATGGGGGAACTGAGGAAGAACTTGCCCCCAATCCCTCATGCACCTCATGCCTGAACAACAGCATGGGTACAGGCTGCTGGGCCCTAGAGAGCCGGATTTTAACCAGCCAGTGCTCCTTGGTGCTGTTGGAGTGTTGCTTGCAGAATACAGCTGCAAGTAACTCTCAGCTCTAAGCTCCACAAGGGACCTACCCAGAGAGCATCACTTTCCCAAGCACCCTGGGCACAGATGTGCCCACTGGGCAGTAGGAGAGGGAGGAGCCAAAGTACTCCCTTCACTTCTGGAGCCAGGGCACCTTTGGTACCTGTGGCTCTCAGCAGGTGATCTGCCCCCCTGGTGACCAGGTTGCTCCTTTCCTCTTGGATGCTTTCCAGAGAAACATCAAAAGATTGACTTTGTACTTTCTAATGCACTGCCTCAGAGGTTCCCCCACACGTAGGGCAGGGCAAAAGGTAGCAACAAACTTGGCTCTCCCACCTGTGGTCAATGCAGGGGCCTCAGCTAAAATGCCGCAAGAGCAAGTTTTTCCACATTGCCAGGGAAGAGGAGGCTGGGGGCCAAATGGGCAGGGCCTGTGGCCTCTCCTTACAGCTAATGTTTGCCATCCTTTCATTCAAGTCCATGCATAAAGTGGTGCCTTGACTTGGAGTGGAAGGACCATGGGCCGCCCATGTCTTCTGAGTTCAGCACCGCTGAGATGGCAGCCAATGGGCCAGGGAGGGAGCGTGGTGGTGGCATCCGGGTCATCCCTCTGTGACCTTCAGTCTCTGTTTATTTTAGGCACACTATCTTCTTTTCTCCTTCCATCTTAGTTCCCTGCTCCTCCAAGTGCTTCTACCTCCTTTCCCTCCACCATATCTTTGTCTTTATCCTTTGATTTTGTTATCCCCCTCTTTGCTCCCTACTCTTCTCCTCCTTCTTCAGTGGCCTCTTGAATTCTCCTTTCTGAACATTCTTATGCACATGTGTGTGTACACAACACTCTACACACAACTCCTGTGACTGGGTCCAGCCTACTTTCAAATGAAAAAGGCCAGCATGAACAGGGGAGGAGGTATTCTTAGGATAGTCGTGCAAGTAACTATAGGATATTTTCTTGCCTGGGAGGAAACTATTGATTAATCACACCCTGGGAACCAAGCCAGGCTAGAAAAGGTGATGGTACTGAGCCAGTATTAAACTTCAAGTTTCCAAGCTGCCAAAAAGGTCTTAAGGGAGTTGTTTCCACCCACCAACATGCACCCAGCTCCAGTGTCTTCGAGACCTCCGCTGTTTCCTCTCGAATGTCCATGAACCTTTAATTGAGTGTGCAATCGTTTTCCACGGAGTTTGGTCCCTTTGTTATTTTTCGTTCACTGCACTTCTTGATATTCAAATGTTCTATTAAAAAAAAAGTGTGGAAAGAAACACTTTTAGTACTGTAGAAGGAAGAAAGAATATAATGTGGCCATCTTCAAGTATAGCAGTATTGTTTAAAAGAGAATTATTGTACGATTATAAAAAATGAAGTAATTGACTAAATAATAAACGAAACTGTTAGTAAATATTGGGTGTGTGGATGTTTCTTGTGTCTTTTGGTAATTGGAATGATCTGATTGGATCCACTGGAAAATTGTCAAGGCTTTAACAATTTATATTTGACATTTTACATTCCAAATATATAGGCTTTATAGCCATTACCCCAACTAGGAAAAAAAAATCCAGATTTTTCACAGCCCATTATAACCTTCCTATTATGGGGGAGTGAGTGTCATCTTCTTTCTACCATCCTCTCCAAATAATTGGCAGGCTGTATGATGTGGAGGACGGGAGCATTGTTCCTATCAGAGTATTTCAGCCAGCATTCTCACCAGCGTGACCTAAACCCCTGCCACACACAACTCAGAGGAAGAAATATTTATTGGGGCTCAAGGTTTCAATCCATAGCACTGGTTCCAAAGAATAAATGGTGGTTGTGGTGGTGGTAGGTGATGGCAGGGTGCATGAGGGGACATTGCTCTCACATCATGAAAGTCACAAGCAAAGAGAAAGGAAGGCGAAGGGGGAAAGCAACACATAGAAACCCCAGGACCACACCCCCAGTGACCAAATTCCTGCAGACACACCCTACTTATCTAAGTTACCACCCAGCAAATCCATTCCTATTATTAATCCATCCATGAATTTACCCATTGATGAGATTAGAATCCTCATGACTTAATTATTTCACCTCTGGATACTTTTTGCATTGCCAATACATGAGTTTTTCCAAAGGACAGTCTATATCCAAACCATAAAACTGAGCATGGGATTTTATGGTTCTTGTTGCAAGAGTAAGAGAACTAAGACAAAGAAGTACAGGGTGCTATGAGAGATACTAGAATTTAAACTTTGGGCATCTGAGAAAAAATGTTGCAAAAGGCTCTTCCAGACACGGTCTCATCTTGCATTCTGCAGAGGCATTTGGGATAGGTTAGATGTTATGAAATGCCTGGTGATGGGTAGCCTGAAACACTTAATCTCTTTCTTCCTCTCTACAATGTAACTTTAGATGTTATCTTGGCAACCACCAAAGCATGTGATTCCCTGTAAATCCTTCAATAATCAAATGTTAAGAGCCTGAGCTTAATACATCCTCTTGAAAACTGATGATCAAAGTCCTAGTCCCTGCCCAAGCAGGGTTGATTAAAAGAAGATGAAGACTGTGACAATTTTAAACTGTGGACATGAATTCTTCAACAGCCCTCCCATCTAAATGAGTGCTCTATGCTCTCTCCCCTGGTATCTGTGTATCTGGCCAGGTTTTTGACTGTTTGGGCTAATAGATTATAATGGAAGTTACACTATATGACTTCTAGTAGGAGTCTGCAAGTCTATGGGGCTTTTGCCTCCTTCTCTGGATTTTACTCTTGGAGTTCTGAGCCATGAAGTAAGAAGTCCAAGGCTACCATGCAGGGTCCCATGATGGAGAGGTCATGCATAAATGCTCAAGTTCACACTTCCAATTTGTATGACCTTGCCAAGGCACCAGACACACAAATGAAACTGTCTTGGATCTTCAAGACCAGTACCTCTACCAGTTGCCTATCACCAAATGATTTCCATCAAGGTCACATGGAACAGAAGAACCACCTTGAACTCTGGACCCCACAAAATTATGCAACATAATAAAATGGTTATTTTAAAGCCACTAATGGTGTTTGCTAAATTATCTGATTGGGGTCAATAATGTCTATTTCCTCCATCCAGTAACAGCATCTAGGTAAGATCTTCCCTGAGTGTGAATTCACTATGGAAAGGAGATAAGAAACCTATGCAGGCAGGGCTGAGTGTGTGGAGTATCTCTCTCACTAACAAGGTGAGTCTCTGATCCATCAGAGGGGAGCAAAAAGAGGGAAGGGGTACTGCATCTTGATGTTTTTGAGAGGGCAAAACTAAAGTCTATATGGAAACTCGGAAGAGGGGGAACATTGTTCCAGGACCAGGAAAGGAAACCGAAGGAAGAGGACAAGTTGGGATACAGAAGAAACACAGGAAGGGAAGGGTTTCTTCCAATGACTTTTTCTGTTCCTTTGCATTGGGAACTTTACAGATGCAAATGTGCACATCCCACACTCAACATGTGCCAGGTATTTTACTAAACATTTTAACTGCATACTATTCCTAAATCTTCCTTGTAACTCTAAAATTGTAACTCTTCCTCTTAAGGAAGAGGAAGCAGTCTCAGAGCCTTTGTATAATTTCCCCAACTTCACAGCTATGAAAGGTAAAACATTTCAACCAAGGGCTGTTTGCTCTAATCCTTACAATCTGCTGTCTCTACCGTGGGTAAGTTTATTTCTCATTCAGTTTCCTGCAGAGGGATTAACCTTCCTACTGAGACTTTGGCAAAGCAGTGCACTACCCAGTTGCCCTGTCAGGCAAGAAGAGAGAACATAGACAGCCCAGTACAGACCCACCACTTCCGTTGGGAAAACAGCTCAGAGTATATCCAGCCTGCTTTCACATTTAGAACACATTGTCGCTCCTTGTTTGCATAGCTTGGGGTTTTACTTTCTTGTGTGTTTCACACAAGTAATTCGGAGCCACAAAATTGTGGCTGTAGCTCTATATGTTCAACGTTGTCCTGTATCATGGTGTAATGGTTTTTTGGTTCCTTTTTCCCTGTGTTCTTCATGCATCCATGATTCCATCCAATACTAGGGTCAGAACTTGGAGAATGAAAGCCTTCAAAACAGCATAGATTGATCTATGGCCTCAATTTTGATAACTGCCTGCTTACAACCCCAATTCCACCATCAACTGTTGTATTGTCATTTCAAATGAGCCAATGAATTAGTAGTTTCATTTCAAGTGAAATGTCAACATTCTATAGAATAAGCTGATTGTGTTACGTGATACACATGGGAATTCAGGACTTGGTTCACACTGAACCATCCCAAAGTGGGAAAAAATAAACATCTTTGTTCTGAGATTTTGCAATGTGTGCTGTAATTAGATTGATTTCCTTAGAAGTGGACAGGTTTTAACATCATATTTCTTCACCGAAACTGCCTTTTGTTAGAGTCTATGATACGCCTGCTCACATGGGGTACAAATTAGTATAATTGATTCCTTACTACCTTTCCCAGTAGGAGAACTTCAGTCATACTCTGTGTTTAATAAGTGGGAGCAACCTCCTTTGTTTCAAGTGATTCAAATGTCAAGTAACCCTGAGGCTATTGTCCAGTGAGTCAGGCGATGTTCTCTGACCTACCCACTTAGAAAGGAAAGCACCTCGAACCATATCCTTGCAGTACCAAAGACTTAACTGCCACTCATGAGACTAAGGTCAGGCATGACTTACCTGCCACTTTATTTCAATGACCACTGAAGAGAACATGGTAATGCATAGACTTCTCAGCGGCCAATTCTCTTTGTTCTCAGATCCATTTCCTGGCTTGCTCTGCTCTGCTCTGCTCTGTGTCACACAGAACTGATTCTTACAAAGCAGGTTTTCCAGGCTCTCTTGCCGACAGGCAACAGACTTCCAGGAGGGGCCATGGGAGGCACTTGTGGAAGGTTGGAAGATAGTAAAAAGAAGCCAGGGATCCTCTCTCTCTCTCTCTCTCTCTCTCTCTCTCTCTCTCTCTCTCTCTCTCTCTCTCTCTCTCCTGTATGATTTCTCCAGTACCTCCTTTATGATTTTTATCTCCTCCATATGTTCCCTATCTCCCTTCAAAGCAGGAACTGCTTCTTTCTGCTACATATATGTGTATATATAATTAACACAGCAACACACACACACACACACACACACACACACACACACACACTTCTTTGGTGTGGTCTTGGGGATTGAACCCAGGGGTATTCTATCTCTGAGCTACACACTCAGCCCTAGTTTATTTTTTTTATTTTGAAACAGGATCTCACTAAGTTATAGAGGGCCTTGCTAAGTTGCTGAGGCTGGCCGAAAACCTGTGATCTGTGATCCTTCTGCCGCAGCCCCCCAAGTACTAAGATTATAGGCATGCATTAGCATGCTGGCTTTTTATTTATACTTTAATTGGCATGATATAATTATAAATCATGGTGAGATTCAATGCAATGCCAACATACATGCACACATCGCTTGGTGTACTTAATCTTTAGGGTGCATCATTATTCCAAAATTTACCAGCCTTTCCACTTTTCCAAAGCCTTTCTAATTGGTACCCTATTTTAAATTTCTTCTATTGAATTACTTAAAATGTATTCTTAACTAATACGTACTCCCAACTAAAATTTGTTATATGTCGTCTGACATAAGAATTTTGTAATTCTTTTAAGGTCTGATTGACAATCTGGAAGTGGGCATTTTGATGCTCAAATTTGATGAAGTGGTAGTGGCTGCCTGGAAAACTAACTTGAAAAGGATTCTGGCCAGAAAGAGAGGTGAGCTCCACGTTCAGGGCCTGATACTGGTGTGAGAATGGCAAATAATGAGGTGTGAGTCATGCTTTGCCTCCCCTAATTTATAGGAACAGATAAGAAGCAGAATTCTTTTTGTTTTTTATTTTATTTTTTTTATTTTTTTTTTTTTTGCGGTACTGGGGATTGAACTCAGGGGCATTCTACCTCCGAGCTACACCCCCAGCCCTATTTTTTTTTTATTCTTTATTTTGAAACCGAGTCTCACTAAGTTGCGGAGGGCCTCACTAGGTAACTGAGGCTGGCCTCGAACCTGGATCCTCCGGTCTCAGCCTCCCGAATGCTGGGATTACAAGCGTGCGCCACCACACCCGGCTAGAAGCAGAATTCTTAAAATCAGGACTTTCTATCATACACACATCATATATTGTATCTAACTTATGAGGTATAGAAAATGAATATAAGTACATTGTCAATGGATAATGGAAACAGAATGTGAACAAATAACTCATTTCTGAGGTCTTCTGACCCCACTACTACATGAATGATTTCAAATCATTGCACTTAAGTTTTGATCTCATTTCTAAATCTGTTAATCTAAATCTGTTGATCTAAACCTGTTGATCTAAATCTGTTGACCTCATTTCTAAATCTTAATTCTAAGATAGTCTTAATAGTGTTACTTTACTTTCTCAGGAGTCATAAAACAAACAAAAAAAAAATTTGAAGTCTTTATTTGTTTCTACCACTTGAGAAGTGTGTTAGTTCAGCTCCAGCCAAGAGTCTAACAGAGCGAATTTAATATAGGGAACTGGTTAAAATATACCACGGATCAAAAAAAGCAAAACAACTTGAAACACTGTGATAGCACAAAGCTATTAGTAGTTACTGCAGGGAATCTCACCATTCCTAAGTCTGAGGGGACGATGGAAGAAAGTTTGTTTACCAGAACCAGAGGCCCTCAATGAGGAAAGGCCATTTGTCTTATGCTGGAATTTCTTTGGGGAACAATGATGCTGGTTCTACAAGTGCACAAAGACAATGGAAACTGTGACATACTGCTACTGCCATGGTGACGAGCCCTTGGCAAGGTGATGCTGGTGTGGACAGAGAGCTAATGGGAAGGAACTAGTCCCTCTCCTTCCTTGTTCCCTGTAGGTTCCCAATGGTGCTCCCTGTCTACAAAACCTAACGTAGAACTGACTGTCAAAAAGAAACCCAAGTTTGCAGTGTTCCAATGGCAGCATCACAAAGACAGTCCTTAAAGATTAACTTATTAACTGCTAGAAGAAACTTGAAGGTTGAATGAGATAATGCTTTTGGAGGCACTTAATACAATGCTTGAAACCCGCCTACTAAGTACTAAACAATACTGGTGCCCTTGGGCCCCTTCAGTGTTCTTTAGACACCAAAATGGAACCACATGTTACACTAGTATTTTTTTCTCAGGTGCCCTCCCTTGACAATATGGTTGGAAAATAAGAAAACATGTTCCAAGTTCATATTATGCATCTTTTATGTTCCAAAGATCCAGTTGAATTTCTGACATTGAATTTTTTTTCAAAGAGGTTTAACAATTGTATATGAAACACGTGTGTGCGTGTGTGTGTGTGTGTGTGTGTGTGTGTGTGTGTGTGTTTTACTAGGGATTGAACCCAGGGGCATTCTACCTCTGAGCTACACCCAAAGCCTAATTTTATTTTTTATTTTGAAACAGGATCTCACTAAGTTGCAGAGGACATAAATTGCTGACGCTGGCCACAAACCTGTGATCCTCCTGTCTCAGCCTCACAAGTACTGGGATTATAAGCATGTGCCACCATGCCAGGCTTGAAATGCCTTTTGATGCTGTTGTGTTTAAAGCCACTAATATTGAATTATTTCTTTTTATTTGCCAGGAAACATACATATACTTTCACATGGCTTCTCTGGCCCACTTCTCCCAATGCTATGATGAGCATATACCTACCGATATCTACACTCTAGAGATGAGTCAACTCAGACTTACAGATTGTGAGCAACTTGTCCAAGCTGGTAGTACAGCACTTGGCAATGCTGCCATGTGGCTCACTTAAGTCACCTTTCCTCCATAGCAGTTCCATATGATAAGAGATCTGAACTAACAGTAAAATTTGATTGACCATGTGTTTTGGTTTGGTTGGTTTTGTTTGGGAGAGGTGGAGTGCATGAAGTTCTAGCATCCTGCAGAACTGGCAGCCTCAGGACAAATAAACAAATAAAATGAACTTCCAAGTCTCTTTGCTTCCTTTGGGTCATGAATAGTGCCAGTCTCTGACCTGGAGGAGAAGTGATGGGGGCTAGCAAGGCTTCTGGTGATAGTCATTCTTTGTTCTACAGAGAACCAGAACCCCAGAACTCCTCCCATCTCTGATCTCACTGAATTTCAATATATACTAGCATAAGAGTTGAGGTATAACCATCTCCCCTACCTACTAGCCTCGCCCATAGTTTCAGACACACAGTCCTAGCTACTCTATATAATTTAACAAAGCAGAAATGTTCTAACACATCCCTTTTGATTAGCTGTGTCTATTCCATAGTAACTATTATTTTTCGTGGGGAAAGGATGCTGGAAATTGGACACAGGGGGTCCTATTTCTAAGCTATATTCCAAGCCGTTTTTATTTTAAAAAAAATACTTAGGAATAACTCTAACCAAGGAAGTAAAAGACTTCTACATGAAAATTACAAAACACTAAAGAAAGAAATTGAAGAAGATTGAAGGATCTCCTTGTTCCTGTATATGCAGAATAAATATCATCAAAATGGCCATCCTACCAAAAATGATCTACAGATTCAATGCAATTCTTATTAAAATATCATGATCATTGTTCAGGGATCTAGAAAAATTAGTCCTTAAGTTCATATGGAACAACAAAAGACCCAGAATAGCAAAAATGGCTCTCAGCAATAAGAACCATGCAGGAGGCATCACAAACTATACCACAGAGCCATAGTAGTAAAAACAGCATGGTATTGTCACAGAAGTAGACACATAGACCAATGGTGCAGAGCAGAAGATTCAGAAGCAAATCCACAAACTTACATTGACTTTTGACAAAAGGGCCAAAAACATACACTGGAAAAAAAGATAGCTTTTTCAACAAATGGTGTTGGCAAAACTGCAGAAAAATGAAACTAAATCTCACTTTTTTACCCTGCACAAGAGTTATTTCAAGATGGATCAAAGGCCTGGAAATTAAACCAGAGACTTTGCAGTTACTTGCAGAGGGCATAGGACCAACACTCTAAAATATAGGTATGGGTAAAAACTTCTTCAATAAGAATCAAAGTCATAAGAAATTTAAAAAAAAAGAATTAATGCGTGGGATTGTATTAAGCTGAAGGGCTTCTGTGGAGCAAAAGAAGCTATCAAGAACCTCAAGAGAGAGAGAGTTGATAGAATGCGAGATCTTTGCTAGCTATTCGTCTGACAGAGGGCTAATATCTAGAATATACAAAGAATTCAAGAAACTCATCACCAAAAAATAAATAAATAAATAAATAACCTAGTTAAAAAGTGAGCAAGTAGCCGGGTGTGGTGGCTCACGCTTGTAATCCCAGCATTCGAGAGGCTGAGACCGGAGGATCCGGGTTCGCGGCCAGCCTCAGCTACCTAGTGAGGCACTCCGCAACTTAGTGAGACTCGGTTTCAAAATAAAGAATAAAAAAATAGGGCTGGGGGTATAGCTCGGAGGTAGAATGTCCCCTGAGTTCAATCCCCAGTACCGCAAAAAAAAAAAAAAAAAAAAAAGTGAGCAAGTGAACTAAATAGACACTTCACAAAATAAGAAATACAAATGGCCAATAAATATATGAAAAAAATGTTCAACATCATTAGCAATCAGAGATGCAAATCAAAACTATCCTGAGATTTCACCGAATTCAAATTAGAATGCCAATCATTAAAAACACAAATAATAATAAATGCTGGAAAAGATGTGGGGAAGTAGGAACTCTAGTTAATTATTGGGGAGGTTGCATATTAGTGCAACCACTTTGGAAAACGGTGTGGAGGGTCCTCAGAAGACTGAGAATTAACACACTATATGACCCAGCTATACCACTCTTGGTTATCTACACAAAATAATTGAAGCCAGACTATCATACTAATGCATGCATATCTATGTTTATAGCTGCACAATTCATAATTGCCAAACTATGGAACCAGCTGAGATGAATGGATTACAAAATTATGGAATATACACACAATGGAATTCTACTCAGCCATAATGAAGAACAAAATTATGTCTTTTGCAGGAAAATGAATGGAACTGGAGAATATTATGCTAAGCAATATTAGTCAGTCACAAAAAGTGAAAGGGCCGATGTTCTCCCTCATCTATGGAAGCCAGGGAGAAACTGAGACACAGAAGGAACTCCAGACAGAGGAGGAGAAACCTTAGAGGAGAGAAGGGAGGGATCTAACCCAGAGGGTGGAGAGGAGGAAGACTTGAAGAGGAAGATGCTTCAATGGACGTGATGTACAATCGCTGCATTGAGCAGGAGAGGATGGGGAGGGGGAGGGAGTGGGGTGGGAACTGGGCTCAATAAGTGCTGTGTGTTTGTATGCCTCTATCACTCTGAACTTTATCAAGATGTATGATTACAATGCATGTACACACACACACACACACACACACACACACATATATATTTTCATTAAATAGGGTCTTGCTAAGTTACTGAGGCTGGTTTTGAACCTGCAATCCTCTTGTCTCAGCCTCCCAAGTACTGGGATTACAGGCATGCACCACCGTGCACCAGCTCCACAGTAACTCTTGACAATGAAGTGAGTTACTGCACTTCAGAACCTGTGACCCTCCTAGGAGTCTCACTCTTGAGTATCAGGTGGGGAGGATGTTTTGATCCTCACCCCGTAGCCTCTGCATCCCTTAGCTACCAGAAAGGGATGGGAAAGGGCCCACAAGAGAGGTGTTGGTGATGGAGCTGACTGGAGTGGCGTAAGGAAGAGGGGTGGGGACATACAGAGGGGATATTTGGTTGTCATGACAAACCAGCAAACACTCCGAGGAGAGGGTGTGGCCCAGGACTTAATGAAGTGCCACTGAGTTTGAGCAGCGACTGGAATGTCTGAGAGTAGCTGTATTCCTTCCTGCAGAGCTAAGGCCAGGCTGCTAGCAAGGACTGCCTGTACCTCTCAGGAATGCTCAGGATGAAGACAGGAATGGAAAAGACAAGTCGGCCTCCCAGGGTAGCTTTTCCTACCTCCAGCCACAAAAAAAGTCCTTAAAAAGCCAAAGAGACTTGACCTACAAGTGATTTCTTTTCCCCAGACTCCGAGCCTGACATTCTTCAGGTACAAGGAGGCACTTTGAAAGTCCTTCCCTGCAGGAGTTGATATCTTTCATTCCCATGGCTTCCTGCCCTTCTCCAAAGAGGTATTCTTACTGTGAGAAGACACCTGAGATCTCACAGGCCTCACCGTTCGATCAGAGAGAAGGTTGTGCTAGTGATGGAGGGTGGCTGGCAGTGGGTTAAAGCCGGCAAAGATGCTGGAGCCAGGAAAGGCCAGACCCCAATACAGTGAAGGGCTGGGTCTGGCCTGGCACAGGGAGCTGGGATTCGAGTGCAGGAAACCCCAGGTCAAGGCAGACCCGTGTATTAGAAGCCCACGGATTAGATGGACAGTCAGCAACCAGAAGTTCATAGACAACCGGATAGGAACGTCAACTCCTGGTCAGGTCACCTACAAAGAAGGAGGTGTGGAACTCTGCTGACAGATATTGCCAGAACCTGCTCTGTACTTGGCCCCCAGGTCTTGCCTTTAAATTTACTTTCCCCAGACCCAACTTTCTTTTTCTCCTATTTCATCTCACCCTAGTCCTTCACTAACAAAGATGAAACTCTTGTCAGAAATGTACTATGACCAAAAACTGGAAACAAGAGGTGATATTTTAACTATGGAGGGCGATGTAGGTCACTTCACTGAAAAAGAAGGAAGGAAATCCATTAATTCATAAATATTTGCTGATAGACACTTATTATTAAAAGTTATTTATTAAAGCTGGATGTGGTAGTGCATGCTTATAATCCCAGAACTTGGGAGGCTGAGGCAGGAGGATTCCAGGTTCAAGTACAGCCTCATCAAGTAGTGAAACTCTCATCACCCTAGCAAGATCCTGTTTCCAAACAAGAAATAAAATCGGGCTGGGGGTGTAGCTTGAAGGTAGAATGCCTCTAATTCCCAGTACGACACACGCACACAGAGTTATTTATTGAACTTCAGCTCTACTATGAGATAGGGATTCACATGGGACACTTTGTGTGCTTAGTGATTTCAAGGGCTACTCTCACTACGTGTCTGAATGAGCAAAACAACCCAGGAAACTTAAACTCATCCCTGACTTTACACATGGGCCCTAAAAGACTCAAGCATCTGCTCAAGCTGGGATCCCAAACTGGGTCCTAATGCTAACAGCCATACTCTCTGAATGACCACACTTAAATACATAGCTACTCGGAAGGTCTACCAAATGTCACCTTAGGAGAGACAAGGCCAGAAGTAGACAGATGCCTAGTACCTCTGGGAATATGCCTTATATCTAGAAAGAACCTGCGCTACTCTACCCAAGCCCTGAGCACAGCCTGGGCCCTCTTCACCCCATGCCGGTAAATTGTTTAATTTTAAAATTATCATTCTTGGGCATGGATTGCTCGATACTGAGCACGCTGCACAGACAGAGCCCTGAGACACTCTGGCATTAGTGTGACCTTCTGAAACAGAGAGAAAATTACATTGTCTTGCTGACATTGTTTTAATGAAATGTTCTCTCCCCTTAGTACTTGGAATCAGGGTTACATTCTAACTGCTTAATATGGGGCCTCAAATTGGAACATGCACAGCTTTAAATGAAATTATATTCAAAACATAGCCAAATGTTCACAGAACGCTTAATTACACACACACACATACACACACACACACACACACACACACACACACACACATACACACACGATAGAAAAGAGAGAGAGAACATCAATCAGCCTATTAGAATAACTCATCCCAGGTCAAAAAGTTCATGGAAATTCAAAAGTAGCCAAGCGCCATACCTGCTGCTCTCTTTCTTCACGGTTCCTCCTGTACTGAGGACATTTCTGTTTACCTAGTGCAATAATACTCATTAATCACCATTTATGGAGTGCTGGCTCTGTAATAGGCACCTCAAATTCATTGTAACAAATCTGCATAATAGTTCTGTAAGTTGGGAGTTATCACTGGTCCATTTTACAAAAGGGAAAATTGAATGAAGGTGTTATGCCTTGCTCAAGATCACCCATCTTGATCTCAGGTCAGGAGAGCTCTTAGATTCTTTATGTATGTATGTATGTATGTATGTATTCATTTTTTGGTGGGGGGAACTGAACTCAGGAGCATTCTACCTCTGAACTACCCCCAGTCCTTTGTATCATTATTATTTTTGTTGTTGCTGCTGTTATTGAAACAGAGTCTTACTAGGTTGCTGAGAGTCTTGCTACATTGCTTAGGCTGTCCTCACACCTGTGATCTTCCTGCCTCAGCCTCCCAAGTACAGAGATTACATGCATATAATCTTGCCTAATCAACAATTGCTACTTCAAGCCCTGAATTCAATGGCCAACTTGGGAATAAGTCACCTTGATCCTATGTTGGCCTGTGGAGATTGCAGGGCGAGGCCTGAGCAGGCAGAGGGCGCTCTCAGGGCAGGGAGGCGGCCCTTCCAGGGCCCTGGAGAGCAAGGTCATCAGTGCTGAAGGCCTCCTGTGCTGAGACGAGTTTGATGTTTCAGGACAGGCTTGGGTGCACGGGAGCTCACTTCCCGAGTAGCCTGTGTCTCCCTGGGAGTTGACTTCAGGAGGGATGGTGTGGAGCCAGTGAGTTGAGCCAGGATGGGTTGGCTGGGGAAGGAGCAGGGGAGGGCGGCTGGCTTGGGGGTGTCACTACAGTCAGTTCAGGAGATGATGGCAGCCAGGCATGGGGGAGCAGGGCAAACACAAAGGAGAAGGAGG
>PVLC010012721.1:0-43574 GCA_004027655.1 Graphiurus murinus
CTCTACTGGGTATCTACCCAAAAGAAAGGAAACCAAACTATCAGACCAACGCATGTGTATCTATGTTTATAGCTGCACAGTTTACAATTGCCAAACTATGGAACCAGCCAAGATGTCCAACAACAGATGAATGGATTACAAAACTATGGGATATGTACACAATGGAATTTTACTCAGCCATAAAGAAGAACAAAACCATCTGACACTTCTAAGGTGTTCTTGATTTAAAATTGGCTTTCCCCATAGAAAAGAGCCACACTGAAAGTGAACTCTTTCACTGCAAATATTTTGCTTCATATATATACAAAAATTGAATATAGTACAATAAATATAGAATTCCTGATTGCACCAATAAATAAGGTCTTTAGTTGGCTAGAGGAGCCAGGTGAATGATCTGTGAGTTCCATGAACCCTCAGCTGTCACCTTGTAAGATAGACTTTTAGATTATGTTCTTTAGCATGTGCCTGTTCTTAAAGCATAAATTATCATTATTCCTTAAATACTATTGTATCACTGCCACTAATCTTGTCACAAGTCACAAGGATCTGTCTGTATATGACCCTGGGCATTTGTACTAAGTCAAGAAGAAACTAACTGTAAAGTACTTATCCTTACCCACAAATGTTTTATTATTACACTAAAGTCAAGCAAATTAGAATTGGTGATGATACTGTTTTGCTCAAAGGTCAGTTGTGTCTTTGGGAAAAGCAACCAAGCAACAAACACTTCCAGGAAAGAAGCATCTTCTGGACTCAATTCATACCCAGGGTATAATTACTACCCTTTTAATAAAGGACTGAAAAGATGTATCAATTACAATATAATTTGTAGAAGATAACCTTCAAATAGAAAGGTTAAAGTTAAGATACTTGAAATTACATCTTTCCTCACTTGATGGTGGTCAAGTCACTTCTCTGAATAAGAAATGTAGAAGGGGAGGAGTAAGTTTGATGTTTGGTACTTAAAGAATTGTGGGTCAGTAAATTGGGAATGAGGGTAAAATAGATAAATGAAGGAAGGAAATAAAGAAAAGGATCTCAGACTGAGATAGGAGGATAACAGCTTCAAGGGAGGACAGCCTTAGCTTTATAGCAAGACTCTCAGGAACCTAATGAGACCCTGCTTCAAAACAAACAAAATAGGGCTGGAGATGCAGCTAGGAGGTAGAATGCTACTGGGCTTGAGCCCCAGTAAAACACACACACACACACACACACACACACACACACACACACACACACAGAAAAAAATCTCAGCTCAGAGGAAAAAGGGAAACTTCTTTTGATCCTTCTAGAATCACCCACAGGTTTAAGAAATAATGAATAGAAAGAGACTCTAAATTAAGAACTGCATAATTATGAGCTACTGTGAGAAGAACATGCACTGCATGTTTCAAACAAAAAGAATTGTACAGTGCATATATGTAGTTAGTATCGTACATCTGTTGGAAATTTCCATGTAAGCTGACTGCTAGAAAGCAAACAACTCATCTGAATTTTGTCCAAAGTAAAACCATCTCTCCTAGATTTTTGGTTGAAGATGATGAGATAATTCTTATAAACAGGGCCAGAGATGTTAGTCAGTAGCAGAACATGTTCCTAGAATGCATGGAACAATATTATTTTGTTTCTCTTGTGTTCAATCCCATTGCCAGAGGGAGGGAGGGAGGGAGGAAGAAAGGAAGGGAGGGAGGGAGGGAAGAAGGAAGGAAGAAAGGAAGGAAGGGAGGAAGGAAGAAGAGAAAGAATAGAAAAAAAGATCATATCTTTTTCTGGTTCAAGAATTCATTATATTTTAAATAACAAATGAATTTTATAGTAATCTGGTATTTACATGGGGGTGATCACCTGGTTTAATTAAAATGAAAGGGGAAAAACACACATGTTTGCTTAATTGTCTTCTTAACAATAAATTAAAAGTAGTTTGGGAGGACAGGATGACATGGGAATGAAACAAAATGAAGCAATAAATGTTAAGGTTAATAATAGTTCATCACAAGCCATCCATACAAGGTGTTCACCTAGACCTCTTCCATGAGCATAAGTCAAAGAAGGATCCATTAGTAGCAGTACCAGATGTTTCTATAATGGAGACTAAAATGGCATGCCTTATGAAGAGCAAGACTGTAAAATGTGACCAGTTACCAATGGATCCAGGCACAGCATGCATATTTTTAAGTGGTTGATCAATAAGGCACAAGGGAACTTTAATTGACCATCTTTGAGGATCTTTCCCATTTTAGAGACATTATCTTCCAACTCACTTTATTTTAAGGCCACATGGGGAGACTGCATTGATCCTTTCTTCACTCTTTAACTAGTTTCAATTATCTTGAATCTATTAAATACATTTTAGTGGCTAGGTAGTTATATCTAGCTCAGAGTTCTTAGGCTAGAGTACCCTTCATTAGTTATCTTATGTTTTATTTCTTTCACTTCGCATTTGTTTAATGTTGTAGCATTTATCAGTACCTCGTTGCTTAATGGTTAAATAGTATTCCGATGTATGTATACATTACATTTAATTTAATTAAATGTTCATTGGCTGATAATTGGGTATCTCTGCTTTTGAGCTTCTATGAATAATGCTATTCCGAACATCCATGTACATATTTTTGTGTGAGAGTATGTTTTCAATTCCTTTGAGTATATGAGTCTATATTTAACCTTTTAAGAAACAGCTAGGTTGTTTTCTAATGAGGCTGTATCCGAATACTGGTTTTTTGTTGTTGTTGTGGGTTTTTTTAATAGCTTGAGGGTAATAGAAAACAAGAAATATGAGTATCTTGTTCTCCAGAAGAATCCCTCCCTACCAATGGGAGCTCCTCACCCTATCTCCTGTGTGTATGTGTGTGTGGTGGAAGGGGTAAGTAGGAGGGCCCTGTGTATTTTAAAGAACCACAGAGGCAACATCTGGATGAGAAAAGTGATGGCCACACCAGGAGCATCTGGGAATTGGCACAACAGGGGAACTATCTATGCTGTCTTCATTGTACCAACTAGTAGGATCTGTGCTGATTCATCACCCATAACCAATACAGGGGTTTCTCTCTTCACTCAAGTTTTAGACTGCAGAAGTTTTACTGTTTGTTCAGGATTTCTTGCTAAAATAAACCTCATGTGATATGAAGGACAATAGAATGCAATGAAGTTACCTAACCAAATGAGCTCATCTCATTGCTCACATACAGTATGTTTGGCTAGTTAGTCATTAATGATGGCTTGTCAGTTGGGTGGCAGATTTATGATGTGGAGAGGCATCAAATTGAGAAGAGATTGAAACTATTGGTTTCAATGAAATGGTCTACAATGGAGCTCACTGGGAATGATTCCTGTATAAATATACCAGTTCATATAAAAGAAATGGTGATTTTCTTGTCTTCACACTTAAATCTAAGCATTCTGAAAGTTGGGAAAGAGTTATTTTGAAGAGATCAACATGACAGGTACAAAGTATAATAACCCAAAATAACTAAGAGAAGTAGGAGTGATGGTGGGCTCTTTCAACACAAATTTAGAGTCAAAATACAAGTTGCAAAGCACAGTCTCATTTAGCTCAGTGACAAAGATAATCAGTACTGGCATCCAAACAGAAACTGTTATTTCATGGCTCATTGGAAGCATCTGGATTACGGAGGCACAGGTGGCTTTAAATAACTATCAGAAAATCTATAGTCATTGTTTAGGTTTAAGTGGCAGCAGTCAACTTTCTAGGCACTGTAGCAATATTTTCATTGAGTTAAAATTAGTCTTCCAGCCGGGCGTGGTGGCGCACGCTTGTAATCCCAGCATTCAGGAGGCTGAGACCGGAGGATCCGGGTTCGCGGCCAGCCTCAGCTACCTAGTGAGGTAATCCGCAACTTAGTGAGACCCTGTTTCAAAATAAAGAATAAAAAAATAGGGCTGGGGGTATAGCTCAGAGGTAGAATGCCCCTGAGTTCAATCCCCAGTACCACACAAAAAAATAAATAAATAAAAAAAATTAGTCTTCCAAGCCAGATAAACATGAGCCATGACATGGCCAACAGTGAAAATGAGAGGGGTAGATGGTCCTTTTTCTACTCATATAAATAGACAATAATGCAGGATCATCTATATATGTTCAGGAAATAATTGATAAAAAATATTCATTATTTTGCAATCTATCCATACTTCCCACCCTAATGTTCAATATTGTTTGTTTTTTTTTTTATCCCCAATGGAGCACTATATTGGTAACACAGGAAATACAGCCTCCTCCAAACTTATCTACAATTGAAATAGTGACAGCAACCGTAGAGAAAGGATAAGCTTTCTCTGTTTTAAGTCTTGACCACTGTCCTTCATAATTTCAACATGTTCAAACTCAGCACTCCACCAAAGTAATTTTCCCTATCTTCTTTGCTTCGTATGTGTCTGGCATACTTATATCACATACATTCTCAAATTTTTAATTTTCAAATCAGTTAATCATGATTTTTGTAAAGCACATAGCTGTAACTTTAACATTTTACATTTCATATGATCCCCAAATTATAATTTTAGGAATTTACTTTCAACTTCAATAAAGAATAATAGTGGGCCTGGAGTGTTGCTGAAAGCTTATAATCCCAGGACTTGGGGGGCTGAGACAGGAGGAGTGCAGGTTTGAGAACAGACTTAGCAACCTAGTGAGCCTCTGACCTAAAATAAAAAATAAAAAGTGCTGGGTTGTAGCTTGGAGGTAGAATGCCCTTAAGTTCAGTCTCCAGTACTAAATAATACTGATGATGATGATGCTGCTGCTGCTGCTGCTGATGATGATGATGATGATGATAACAACAACAAAAGGAGAAGGAGGAAGAAGAAAGAGGAGGAGAAGGAAAAGGAGGAAGAATGTAAGATTTGGCAGTAAAGATATTCCTCACAGAATGATATATTAAGCTTAAAAATTATTAAAATGCAAAAAAGGTAATTGATGAGATACACCTAAATATAGGAACATACAAATACACACAATCACACACATATAACTAGTATATTACATAAGCAGTAAAGATTGCAATAAGGCAAGAAAAATATGACAGGCAGGAATCACTGTAGCAAAAAGTTATTAATTAAAATCATGAAATAAGTCAGTATTGTCTGTCTGATAATTTCAACATTAGAAGTCTCTGCTGATCTGCTTCTTTTCTTTCACCTCTATTCCTTTTTCCTGTGTGTGTGTATAATATACATGTGTATTTTATAGGCTCAGATTTCATAGCAATTCATCTGCAGCAGTTTTTAAGGCCCGGTTTGAAGATGGCTTGCACCAGAAAACACTTGCAACAGCTTCTACAACTCCTCCAAAGGGAACTACCAACTTACAACCCATGGTGAATTAAATTTGCACTTTGAAACTTTCTCACACCACCCAGAGGATGGTACACTTTGACAACAAACATAGTTATGAATTCCCCAGGGATTTTTCCTCCCTTCAGCATGCTTCAAGGTGGTGGAATTTCTTTCAGCTAGACTCCCTCCACTGGGTAGGCCTTGTGCTTTGTGCTTTATTCTCCTCCTAAGCCTTGCAAGTTCATTTGGGTTAGACAAATGCCCTCAGGGTGAAAACTGGCTTTGTAGTGCTCTCTCTAATATCTCTCTGGAGTCCTTGTCTTGTTTTGTTTTGTTTCCCAGTAATCCTAACTGTTTTGCCAGCTCATCAAAGCAATATAATGAATTATTAAAGGTTTTATCTGGCATTTTTAGTTTTTTCATGGAAAGATTGATGAAGGTTCCAGTCATACTGCTAGAAATGGAAATTTTTATACAATTTACTCCTTACAGAATGGTCTATAAATAACTTCACTCAGAATTCAATTATTTCAGTGCAAGTATCTTTGAATTCTACTCAGATTTCCCTATTACTTTTTGTTTTTAATTAATTCTCATACAAACCTAAGAAAACCTTTCTAATCAATTCAAGAAAATGATAAATTAATAAAGAATATAGTTCTTTCCTTAAGTATTATCAGTCAACATGATATAGTAGAATATAATAAAATATAAGTTAGTATATCAGATACTAGGAGAATAAACTTTTTTCTAAACTGAAAATCAAGTAATGTTACGACATTAAGTAAGCTGCTGGCCCCTCTGAGCTTTCTATTTCCCATCAATAAAATAAGCAGAATGAATCATAGAGTGTGCTCTTGAGAAAGCCTTCCATTTAGGAATTTCCATTCCCTAGATTATAAAATTTCCTTCACAATATATTCTACTTATTGGTTTTATTTACATTTTTTCTGCTAGTGCATAAAAAAGTAAATAATCCCTGTTGTCAAGAAAAAAAATTATTCTAATTATTATAACCACTGAAAGATCATATGCAATAATTCTATTGAGATTTTAAATGTGAATGAGCTATATTTTTATTTGTTTATATTAGTGATGCTTCAGGAAAAAATAATTGCTATCATTTTTGGCTGACATTTTTACATGATCTAATTAAGATTATTTTATGCTCTTTCTTTTATGGGAAACATTTTAGATTCTGCCATGATTACCACAGGAATATTCCAATGCAGAGAAATAAAATAAGTAAAAATCATAGCTGGTCTGTGTAATTTTAGTCCAACATATACCTTTATTATTCACCATAAAACAAGTATATGAAATTCAAAGAAATCACTATAATCAATAGTTTTATAAGAACAATTCTAAAATATGTTTTATAGAAAAAAAACAATTTCATTGTATTCAATGTATAATCAGTAACTCTGTGCCTAGGTGTGGGCTAGTGCTAAAATAAGCATAAGCAATGGACATAATTAATGGACTCAAGAAGTTCATGTTATAATTAAGATACAAAATAGACACAAAAAAGTATAAAGCTAACGGATAAAGAAAATGATGCTATATACATATACATACAGAGGCGTTTTGTTCAGCAATAAAGAACAAAATTATTTCATTTGTAGGAAAATGTATGGAACTTGTGAACATTGTATTGAGATAGGCCAATCTCAGAAAGTCAAGGGTCCTATGTTTTCTCTCATGTGTGACAGCTAGAAAGACAATAGAAAAGGGATTTCAGATAATTGAGGAAAGAGGATCAGTAAAATAATGGAAGGGAATTGGGAGAGGGAGGTGAGGAGCCAAAAAAGGAGGATAGAAGAAGGAAACAGTTCAAATGTTATATCCATACATGAAGGTATCCCTAACATGTACAGGGAGCAGGAGGAGCGTGTTGGGCTGGGACACCCAGGGAACCACATCAAGTGATGTGTGTGTGCATGTATGTATTGCTTTGAATCTCACTGTGATGTATAATTACAATGTACCACCAAAATATAAAGAAAAATAATGTTATGCCTCTATATGACAGTATCACTACCACGCTCACTAACATGTATGGTGAGACAGGAAAGTGGAGTGGGGTGGGATCTAGTAAGAAGAAAACTAAGTGACGTGTGTATATAGGAATTTATCATTTTGAATCTCACTATGTTGTATAATTACAATGCACCAATAAAATTACTTTAAAAAGAAAAATAAGTTGTAAATTTATTAAAAATACAGCAAAAGAATACAAAAAGCCTCACAGAAAGAATTGCTGCTCATTAGTTCAGTAACCAATTTAGGCAAGCATAATAAAAATCCAAGGGAGAAGCGTAAAGTTACAGTTGTTTGGAAGAGAAAATATGATATTGTTCCTCCAAAAAGTAGACTGATATTACAAGGAAATACATAATACAAAACTCCTAATATTGGTATTCAATAAATACTCCATTTAGCTGATCAAAAATAGTGACTCAATCACAGAACAAAGGAGCTACTTATCAACATTTTCTAAACGTCATGTGAAATTACTGCCACAACCTTTTCTTGGAAAAGTACTTTTCCTTTGTATTTCTTTAAAGATTGGGTATTCTGCTTTTTTAATGTTGTTTTTCAAAAGTTTAAAATATAGACAAGGCTTTTATTAAAATAGAATGCACAAAAGAATTACCTGTCAATTTAGCTCAGGAAGGAGCAGAGATGGGCAGAGGTTACCAA
This sequence comes from Graphiurus murinus, assembly GCA_004027655.1. Classification (NCBI taxonomy): domain Eukaryota; kingdom Metazoa; phylum Chordata; class Mammalia; order Rodentia; family Gliridae; genus Graphiurus; species Graphiurus murinus. The sequence continues at coordinate 7,999 of PVLC010012721.1, forward strand.
CAAAAAGGCTCTGGAGATGCTAGACAAAGGGATGGAGGATAGAAACTAACAGTTCATGGAACAAAGCTTCAGTGCATATACCTTTTATTTCAATGATCATGGACCACCCCATCAATAGAGAGCTAAGGAGAGTTTAGAACAAAAAGACAGGAGGCAGACTAAATTCTAATACATTCAAGAAATGTTGAAGTACCAACCACATACAGGCACCATACAAGGTCCTGGTGGCCATGCGAACCTCAGCAGGGTGCAGTGACTCACACCTGTACGCCCAGTACTTGGAAAGCCAAGACAGGAGGATGATGGCAGGCTGGAGGCCTGCAGGGGGAAGGGGGGGGAACCTAGCAATGTACTGTTTCAAAATAAAGTAGGGCTAGGGTATGCTCAGAGATAGAATGCCCCTGGGTTCAATCCCTGACACAAAGTGAAGAAAAGAAAATCAGTCTTTGGTTGCTCATGTCCAACACCTGGGAGTCACCTCCACTCTTCTATTTTGCTCACAACGCTCATTTAATCCGCCAGCAAATCCTGCCAGTCTGGGCTGCAAAACCTAAATATCCCAGTAATCCTCGCCATCCTCACTACTGCTACATTCCAAGCCACTATCATCTTTCTCTTGGATTACTGGTCTCCTAACTGTTCTCCCTATTTCCATCCTTGCCCTCTATCCTACAGTGCTATGCAAATCTAATCCAGTTACTCCCCTGTCCATGATGCTTGGAAGGCATTCCTTCTCATTTAGAGAAACAAATTCCTTACAACGAACTGCAAGGCTCTACATAGACTACCTGACCTTTGATTTTCTGAGTTCTTCTTCTGCTACTCCATCTGTTATGGTTGGATACAGGACGTTCCCTGAAGAGCTTATGAATCAGTGCTCAGAGCTGATGTAACCAAGTTGCATGGGCTGTAATCTCATCAGCCTCCCAAGTACTAGGATTACAAGCACTCACCACCATGCCCAGCTCAATGATAGACAGCTCTGACGGCAAGTTATACTCCACCGACCCCTGTTTGTTGCCTCAGGCTTTGAAGGGCCTGCCTCCTAATTTGACTTTTCTCTCTTCCAAATCCCACTTCTGCACCATTATCTGTCCTAACTGGTGACTCCCAGTAGATATCATACATCTTTGTTCCTGTGTCTGTTTCTGGAGAATCCAACCAATGTCAACCCCTCATTCTCCCTCAGTCTCACCCCACATCTTATTACCATTGATTTCTGCTCTAAGTATAAAGTTGCCACTCTCCTCCTGTAATTTTCTTTGATACCATCACTTCCAATCTACCGGGCCCTTCCGTTTCTCCCATTTCACCAACTTTTTATGATTTCTTTTCCCCTTGTTCAACCAAGATGCCGTGCTGCACAATGCCAAACACATTCTAGTCAATTCCACTGCCCTTTCACCATATCAGCCTAGGTAAAAGCCAATCCCAGGGAAGCTCAATTACCTGCCTTCACGGTCTTCGCACACAGCATACTGGACAATTAAAGCAGGCCCTTCAACAGTGCCCTGTAAGACTACTACATGTCTCTGAGTAACTTCCTCTCCTACTGTCTACCACAACTTCATCAGTCCTTCTCCACTCTCAATCCCCAGGTTCACTACTGGCTCCCTTCTCTTCTTTATACAGAAAATAGATATTGAAAAACTGGACCTCCTTAACCTTTCATTTGCATGAAAATAAATGTTCCTTTGTCTATACCCACCCCAGCCTTCTTTTCAGAAATTTGAATAGGGATCCTTCAACCTAAAGTTAATAGCTAAGTCTTAGAATACTTTTAAACTTCTTGCAGAAATAAAAATTTAGCCTCAGTCAAAATAACCAGAGAGAAATAAATTGATAGCATACATTAAACTCTGACCAAAATGCAACATTATTTAATGAGGTATGACTATAAAGTATGAGACAGGTTCTATAAACCAGATTTACTTTTGCAAAATTTGTTTTTTATTACTTATAAAACAGTAAATTATTTGGAAATTTAAAAATATGAGCAGAATGGAAAACATTTAAAAATATGTAATAAAAGCCAGGCATGGAAGCACATGCTTGTAATCCCAATAATTAGGAGGCTGACACTGGAGGATCTGGGTTCACAGCCAGCCTCAGCTACTTAGTGAGGCCCTCTGCAACTTAGTGAGACCCTGTTTCAAAAATAAAGAATTAAAAATAAGGCTGGGAGTATAGATCGGAGGTAGAATGTCCCTGGGTTCAATCCCAAGTACCACACACACACACACAAAATGTAATACATATAAAATATATTCTCATATATAAATACATATGTATATATACATACACATAGAGAGAAAAAAATATATATATGTATTCACATCAATATACCTATATTTAAGAGAGAGAGATGTTTGGCCCTAATAATGTAGGATATTTATTACATATTCAATTCATATAATACAGCCTAGAGAACAGCATCTTTCCCTAGTAATATGAATCTCAATGACAGTCCTATCTCTACAAGCAGGATAGTACTAAAGCCAAATCTTTTATTTATTAAAGATTTTGCTTCTAAATAACTCCCAGGTGAATAATCCTTGAGAACATCAGATGATATAGTCAGGGTTCTTACCCTCTGTGAGGTCACAAAAGTTTTCCAGAATCTTATCTACAGTATGGATTCTCTACCTAAATAAATATGTATGTAAAAGAAGAAATAATTTAACATATAACTCCAGGAAGATTCACAGATAGTGTCAAGAACAGAAAAACCAAGTATAATAAAATTAATAGTTTCTAGAGTCAGAAATAATTCAAAAGTTGGAGTCAAACTGTAACTTCACTATTTTCTCTCTATCCTTGGTCCAGATACTTATTTATTTATTCATTTATATCTGTACTGGGTATTAAACCAAGGCGCATTCTACCTCTGAGCTATACCCCCAGTCTTTTTTTTTTTAAATAGGATCTTGCTAAATTGCCAATGCTGGCCTCGAACCTGGGATCCTCCTGTCCCACCATGCCCAGCTCAAGGATTTTTTTATATAGATCAAATATACATTTGTGGAGGTCTTTATAAAAATCATTATTATAGATGCTAGTTATTATAACTCAGAAACATTATGTTTTCAATGTTTTGCTAATCTCACTATAAAGAAGCTATAAGAATTAAATTCTTAGAGGAAAGCAGATTTAATTTGTACAGTTTTATTCAAGGTTTTAAGAAATAATAGAAGTGGGGAATGTTTAGAGGAATAGATTTGTGGGAAGGAATATCATTATTGTCATTAAATATGTAAAATGCTAACTTATGAAAAAGGAGCTCTGGTTATTTTCTATGGCTCTAGAAGACCATCTGAAGACAAATTGGCTTGAACCTTCAATTAGACATAAGATATTAGTACGAGTGCTCTACAGCACAGAGGGGCAGCTATAATCTACAACAATTTATGACATATTTCAAAATCACTAGACGAGTCTAAAGGTCCTCAACAAATGGAAATGCTAAACATATGAAGCTATGAAAATGCTAATTACCCTGACTTGATCATTACATATTTTACATTTAGTGTATTTATTAAATTTTCAGTTGTACCTCCTCCCAAATATTACACAAATATTATTGGACAATTAAAAATAAAAACAAGTTAAAACATAGATTAGGTTTTATAAAAGGAAAAAATTGAGCAGCATGGAAAAGCAATGACTATTTAGAAACAGTTTCTTCCTTATAACTAATATCCTCTGTGTTTTCAAAGAAAAGCTATATGTCCATTTGTCATAGGATCCTAAAGGAGATTTAAAGCATTGATTGGAAAGTAGGAATCAATTTCAACAGTGAGATTCTGAGATTTCAAAAAAAAAATGTCCTGGGATTAAACCCATAAATATAAGTAAGTCAGAGACAATTTCCCAGGATTTTACAATAGCCAACTTCTCTAAAGGATTCACATTATATTCTGACACAATCATGTAGGATCATGTAAAGGGAATTAAACTTATAAGAAGTCTAATTCTATCTAGTTACATCAAGAACAAAAAAGAATAGTGCTCACATTAAAGAGCAGATGATTATGAAGCAATGGCATATGTAAAAAGAAGAAGAGTACAGAAAAGTAGAGCAGGTTTCAGGTCTCTCATTTGGTAGGTAAGTTGATTTCCTAGACTATATTTGCTGGTGTGTTGGTTAATATTTAATAATTGGCTTTCTAAGTGGGAAAGGAGCCCTGACTCCAGCATTTCCTGATTTTTGTCAAAGAAATACTCCTCATCATGGCCCATTTCAAGCCACCAACATGATGTCATAGAACACAGAAAGATGTGACAATCAGCTCCAGTGAGCCAGGTGGAGCCTTTTCAGGCATACCAATGAGTATACAAGTATCCTCATGGTTCTTATTATATAACTTCATCCCCTCCCCACAAAAAAAATTCACATGTAGGATAATGATGTAATTTATTTAAATATAAGCTTTTCCTATTTTAGTTATAATAGAAGTATAGATATAACTTGAATTTATTTGTAAGAAAACATTTCTCTATTAATGTTTCTCCTTAGCTGGTGTCAAAACTGCTTCTATATTGTCACAAAGCAGAGGGAGTGCAGGGTGATTGGTACGTAGCTATTATGAATTAATAATATAACATTATTAATATTTTCCAACTTATTGCAGCATAATATACAAGTAATTGAAATATGCTATATTCACAAAAGCAAAAAAAGAATCTTTTGGTCTAAATATCTGAATCAAGACCTAAGAGTCACAAATTCAGTTTAAATATGGAAACTTCCATACAAAATAATATAAATGAATTCTGCATTTTTATATTGTATTTCACACAATAAAAATTATTTCTTTCCTGATACCTTCATTTAATTTGTAAATCTTACATGAATGAAGATGGATAATTATAGTTCCTGACATTTCCATGAGACTCAAAACAATATTAAACAGTTACTGAAATTGAAGATATCTAAGAAAACAATTACTGAAATTGAAGATATCTAAGAAAGAGTATTCTAATGGTTTTAAGATTTTATATATATATATATATGTATATATTTATATATATATATATCTCACAACCTCTGGGAATTGCATTAAATGCTTTACCAAAGAGTAAAATGGAAAATAAAATAGGAAATGAAGCAAATGCAGTAAAACATTAATAACTATATAAATATTAAATGTAGATAATGAATATGTACAAGTTATAGGTATAGGTATTTCCCCAAATTTGTGTTTTGTTTTAAAATTCTTCCAAAATAAGTAAGCAAATAAATAAAACTGCCAGAAATAAAGTAGTTATATTTAGCACAGACAATAACCATTTATTAATTTTTCCCAGCCTCGCATGCTAAATCTTTAATTCTACTAAATCCTGCTGCACGATGTTTGAATACTATATTCATTTTTATCATTATTCAACAACTGGAAAATAGTAACAGAATTTAACTACTCAGTTCCAAACTATAGATAGTCTTCCCCAAATCAAAAGTACATAAAACCACTGGGCCTTCCCAGGTATCCCTTTGACATTGCACAGATAAGTATTATTGTATTTATAGGTATCAATTGCTCTCCTATTAAAGTAACTCTCTCAAAGTAAACACCTGCCTCTAGTCATTTTGGATTCCATTGGCTCAGTACAAACCTGGCAAAGAGCGCACATGCAGTAAGCCAAAATTGAGGCAAAGCAGAAGACTTGCTAGCATGACACAGTGTATATTGTCAGAAGCCTTAGGTGTGACAAGAGTTGCTTAGGGGTGGCAGGCAATGGTCTCCAAGGAATCTAACTAAAGGATTCACCTGACAACATATGCTTACAGCACCTCTCCAAATACACAGCAGGTTGAATACAAAACATCACAATTGGGTACAGGTTGCTTACAAGTTTATTACAACATGGAAAAAGCTTTAAATTCTGAGCACAGAACAAAGTACTGTTTTGTTTAACTATGTTCATGCAGGTCATTTTTAATATTTAATTTCATCTTCATTTTCAGTGCCTTTTATTTGAAATCATTAAATGTGCTGCCCTCTCCCTCCCCGGGGATTATGACCATCTTGAAGACAAAGTCTTTTCATTGTCTACTTCAGGAGAATGCTTAAATGTCTAATAGTGTTCAGGAGTTGGTGAGTTCAGTAAATATACAACCATACTGAGAAGGCAGAGAAATTAGTATAAGAGCAGGTGGAATAATCAAACAGATTCTTAACCTGGTTACAGTACCTTTGAGGAATATCAGATTCATGTTCATTAGACTCATCTTCCTGCTTTTTTCAAGGGAAAATGTATTTTCATTTGCCCAACAAAAAGTAAATCCCAAGCTCAAATGAAAGTGTTTTATATTAAACTAAAACCCTAGTACTTAACTTAGACTCCTAGGACAATTCTACTATGGAACTCTGAACATCTTCAAGTTGAGGACTAGCCTAGTAAAAAAGCTTGTCATGCCTTATTTAAAAAAAAAAAAAAATTTAAAGAAAAATGTCGAACTCTGCTTGCAGTCTTTAAAAAAAAAACAGTAAACAGGCCGGGCGTGGTGGTGCATGCTTGTAATCCCAGCATTCGGGAGGCTGAGACCGGAGGATCCCAGTTCGCGGGCCAGCCTCAGCTGCCTAGTGAGGCACTCCGCAACTTAGAGAGACCCAGTTTCAAAATAAAGTATAAAAAATAGGGCTGGGGGTGTAGCTCGGAGGTAGAATGTCCTTGAGTTCAATCCCCAGGACTGCAAAAAAACAAAACAAAACAAAACAAAAAACAGTAAACAATGACTTAAAATTTCTTAATGATATAAATCTTGCTTGTTTTTCCCCCATCTCTAGGTAACAAATATTAAGTTCAATCTTCAAAGCCATGCTTGTTTGCTTTAATAAAATCTATTTTATACTTAAGTTGTATGCAATGATCTATTTTATATCAAAAGAGAAAACAATGTGCAGAATGTAGCAAACACTGTTGCTAATATGTCCATTATAATAATCCCAATTTCTACTGTTAATGCTTCATATGAGAAGTTTATAAAATGGTTACAGTTTTCTGATCTTAAAGCAGAATAAAGAAGGAAATATTCAAATGATCACAGAATGCTTGTGGTAATACGGTTTCATTGTGATCTCTTTTCTGTACCACTCCAGGGAGATCCTGAAGGCTCCTTTTGATGTCCTACAATTATTTATTTGCTTAACTTTTGAGCTTGATGCCATGGAATGAATTTAAAAATTAATAGGCAGATGATACTTAGGTACAATGTCCTTCTGATGCTGCCTAAACTATTTTTATTCCCAATATCATCTTGTCTAAGATCCAACACCATATGCATTGAAATAAGTTGGTCTTCAATGTTTCAAAACCTGATTTATTAGTTGTTCACATTCCATCTGTCTCAGAAAGTGGCAATGTGCCTTCACTTTCACTGGCTGCCCAAAAGGTTGAGCCCAATTTTCTTTCACTTTGTCATTTGATCAGCTTGTCAGACACATGTGTTGAGTTTTCCTTTCAACTATATAAACTGCTTAAAATTCATGCATTTTGTTTAAAATTAGGCCTCTACAGCATTGACTTGATTAATGTATTTGTCATCTTCCATATTTGCTAGTGTCTCAAAAGAACTGGTCTCAAACAACTGTCCTTCCTATTGGAAACTACACTTAAGCCATGCCAAAACAGTGACGCTTACCAAAAGTCAGAAAATAAACTGCTTTATTATTAGCAATTACACAATATACGATCTATAGCTAGAAAAAGAACAATCCTAGAGTTCATAAATAATTACAACAAGGGATAATAACTGATGAAATAATCTGAGGGCATGGGAACTTCTGGGGAAAAGAGAAAGAAAATGGTCTGGAAGAGGCAAGAGCAAGCAAGACACATAACACATCTACATCTCTTTGTGGTACTGAAAAGAGCCACCATTTATAACAGTAGCAAGGAAAGCAAGCTCTTGAGGATGAGATGGGTTTCATTCTAACTGCTCTGGGAAGAAGGTTAAAAGAACATTCAGGGGAGATGCTCAGAATATAAGAGATTTGCAATGATGAAGCAGGCTAGTTCAGGCATCAGACAGAGCTGGGAAATGAAGATGTATGTAGCAGTATAGGAGATATGGAGCTTGAAAATGTTGCATAAATGGTATTCTCGTTTGGATGTTGTTCATAAGCTTTGTGGTGCTAAATGGACCCAGGGCCTTCCACATGCCAGACAAGCGTTCTATCACTGATATATACCTCCAGCCATACAGTCTGAATGCTGAATGTACTCCTAAAGCCCATTTGTTAAAGGCTTAGTGCTGCCTGGAGGTGGTGGAATCTTTAGGAGCTAGGGCCTCATGGGACAGCCTTAGGTCACTGGGGGTGTTCCCTTGAAGGGGATCTTGGGACCCTGGTCCCTTCTACTCTCTCTCTTGCTTCTTGGCCACTAAGTGACCAGTTTGCTCCACCATATGCTTCCTATTATTGCTACTTGGCACTCCCCCTAGAGGCCTAAAAGCAATGGGTCTGCCCAATCATGGACTGAAACCTCTGAAAGAGTGAGCCGAAATAAACCTTTTCTACTTATAAGCGAATTATCATGGGTATTTTGCTATCGTGATAAAAAGCTAATACAAATGGGAGGCTCTGGGCTCTTTATGAACTGACATGAATGAGATAAAGGGCATAATGAGATGGAACAGACTGCAGATGTAAGGTTGTTAGAGTTGTGAGAAATTAAGGAGCATAGAAATTGCCAGACGTATACACAGCTCTGAGGCTTTCATCTTTACTCTTGAAGATGGTGGTCTGAAAGTTACCTTCTTAACATGGCCTTGGTCAATGAACAATTCTCAAGTCTCAACTTTCTTATTGGATTTAACAGCATCAGTTGACACAATTAACCATTTCCTTCTTGAAATACTTTCTTTACTTGGCTTCCAGGACCTTATCCTCTCTTGATTCTCCTCCTAACAAACTAGCCAAAACTTCTAAGGTATTTTTGTATATTCCTCCTCATTTTTTTTTTATCATTATCATTTCAGTGTTCTAGGCTCAACCTATGAACCTTTTCTCTGCTCTATTTATATTTCACAGAGCACTTCATGTAACCTGGTGGCTTTAAATATCATCTATGTGATAACAACTTTTCAATTTGTATCTTCAGCCAAGACCTCCCTCCTGAACGCCACACTTCCATGTCCAAGAGCCTACTTGAAATCTCCACTGAAATTCTAATAGGCACAAACATCACTTAAAATGTTCAAAAACAATTCCAACCCAACTCCTATCTCCTACTTACTTCAATAGTCATCTTTACCTCAGAAAAAAAGGAAATAAATACTCACAGTACAACATGGATGAACCTTAAAAACATTATGCTAACTGGCAGAAATCAGACATAAAGCTACATATTATATGATGCCATTTGTATGTACCGTACATCTTAGGCAAATCCATAGGCAGAAAATAGATGAGTCATTGGCAGTGGCTGAGGGAAGGAGGAATGGAGAGAAACTATTAATGGAGAGAGATGATAAAAATGTTTCAGAATTAGATAGTGATGATGATGGCACAATTCTGTAGATGGGGAATATTATGGTATATGAATTCTACCTGAATAAAAATTTCAGAATAAATAAAATAAAAATAATAAGAGATTACAGGAACTTTATTTTGCTTGCTCCTGTATGTCAAGCATCTATAAAAGTACCTGACAACAGTGTGTATTTTAAAAAATCTGCTTAAAAATTGACAAATAACTCTCCAAAGTTCAAATATATGTACACGTCTACTTGCTGTTCTCTTCTTTCATACATCAAATTCAATGATGGGTGAAACGAAAGCAAGGTAAGATCAGCCATATTTGTTTGATATTAGTCCCCAAAATTAATGTAAGCATGTAACCAGAGCTGAGTGAGAAACACCAAATGTTCCAATTCTTTCACTTCAGAATTCTCACAAGTTAATTTTAATCATTAAGGTATTTGCATAACAATGCATTTGAACTTAAAAAGTATTTGTTATAGAGCACAAAGGAAAAATTCTAAATCAATCCAGACAGGCATTACAATACTGCTGTGTGTCTGGCACAGTGAGAGAAACAAAAAATCTAAGATATGGTGCCGTACCCAAGGATTGCTGAACCTACATGGGTAGAAAATGAATACCCAAGTCCTAAAGTGTTCAAGATAGAGGACTAGCAAACTAAAATAATGGAATTTTAATATTACACATCCAATATATTCTTGATTTTTAAAATCTGGCATTTTTTCCAATGTAGAAAAGAATATCATTAACTGGGGCAGTCAATACTTATTTTTTTTAAGATGACCATAGTTCCACAATATGTATTAAAACCTATACAATCATTTCCCCAACCTGCCCCTGCAAACACACACACATAGACACACACACACACACACACACACACACATAGATTTTTACATATTAAAAAAAAAGTTCTCATTTTTCCATTTCCCACCAGCAGGAAAGATATTCTTCCCAACAGCAGGGATTTTCCAAGTGTGATACTGCCTGGGCAGCTCACGCTTCGGTATAGAACACACCTGTCTAGAAGAAAGGCCCAGCTGAAGCCAATATATCTGATTCCCTAGACTCCACCCTGCCATATCGAATTCCTCAACCTGTTCATCCATAATCTCTTTTAGATGGGCTTTTCTCCCTTCTCATCATGGCAGCTTTGTTTAGTCTGAAATTCAATCAGAGATGAATTAGGCTTTGGGAAACATTCCCATTTTAGCTCTGTAGTCACATCAGAAACCCTAGACCCCGTGTTAATTTTGTTACAGCTTTTCGTTCTCGCATTTCAATGCAAAATCACTCCCCCCGGAGAATGCCACTGATATTGGCAAGAAAGCACAAGGGGCTGCCACACAACTCAATCGCCAATAACAACCGGGGAAACTCAAGCCTCAGCAGACATTAGTAATCATGGGAAAACAGCCAGAACTTTAATCACAATTCCTTCAAAAACAGCCAGGGATTTCAAAATGCTGTTATTCTAGGATATGACCCTAACACAGTGCTTAATCAAAGCCATTGCCAGTACAGGAACAACCTGCAGACTTTAATGAAAACCAATTTCATACGAGTCAGTATGTCAGCATCATGCTGGACCCAATTTAGCAAAGCTCTAAAACCTGTACATATGTATATACTTTATCGATATAAATTTGTTTGTATACCATATACCACCTCTACATCTGGGATTGTGCATTTATATAAATGCAGACACACATGCATGCCCACACATACACAGCATGCAGACACACAGTCAAGGTTATATCATCAACAGAAGTACTGGAAACATGAACTTGCAAAATGGGTGACCAACTGAGTGGGCAGGTGTAGGATCTAGATTGGATTGTTCCCAGACCCTGGAGATGTATGGAGGCTTGCTTCAAAACAAAAATTTGGGACGGAGCCTTTTCAGTGTGGAGCCTCTACAGGAGTCCCAGATGTTCAGGAAGCAATGCAGTTGACTTAACTAGACCACCATGTCTATTTTGAGGTGATGTCCTGGAGAAATGACAAAGGCCATGATCACGCCTTAAGATGTAGCACCTGCCACAACTGCTACTGTAGCTGGCAAGAGCATGGAGGAGCAGCTCTGCCTCATCATGGGAGAAGGCTAGGGGAAAAAAGCAGAAAACTGCTACCCATCTTGTCTACCATCCACCCACCTCCAGAGCTTTTCTCTTCTCTCTAGTAGGAGAGAATTAGGAAGAGGAGTAGGTTACATGGAGAGAATGAGAGAGACAGACAAAGACAGAAACAGACAGAGAGAGAGACTGCACTAAAATGTTTTGTTAATTTTTAAAGATTTCCACACCAGGGAATGTGAATATAATAGTGAGCTATATACAGAACAATTTGGAGTGATACAAGGAGTTAAAATTGAAGGGAATGAGTTAACTCTTAATTTTTAAAGAATAGATATGCCTGAAAACACACACACACACACACACACACACACTCTCTCTCTCTCTCTCTCTCTCTCTCTCTCTCTCTCTCTCTCTCTCTCTCTCCAAATATTTCGACAGAATACTTGTTTCTCTAGATATTTCCACAAACTCTTTCCACTAAGGAAGAGGGAGAAAGTCCTTCAAATAGAAATAACACAGCTAAGACATTTCTGCCAGATCTTCCCACTAAGGGGAAAAAATCGTTCAAATAGAAATGATATGGCTATCAGTAAGTATCCCAAGTCAATAATGCCAATAAACACCAAAATCCAGCATTTCAATGAACTAAAAAAAATGAATTTGAGATTTTTACCCCTGAGGAAACTTCTTTGGTCATAAAGAAGTCTGTAATAAAATTGAAAAGAAATATGCCAAATAAACTGTTCCTCATTTTTTAAAGCATATAAACAACAGGGGGTGGGTAATAGATTCTATTTTTCATATTCCCATGTACTTCACCAGGACAGTCTTTAGAGGATTATTCCCAGAGTAGGTGATTCATAGCAAACCTGCTTTTCAAATGTATCCTGATGATATTTAATTATCTACTTTCTTGGCACAATTTATATATAGTTGATGCTTCTATAGAAGCCAAGAAAAGGGGTTCTTCATGAATGTCTATTCCTATCTGACCAAAGTTTTAAAATGTTAAGAAAATAAGCCAATAGTGATTTAAGCTAGAAATCTGCATTGTTTAGAAAGACAGATGCATTTTATCCATCAACAAGCTGGGACAGGGAAGAAGATGGCAAACTTGTAAAGTTCTTTACTTTCTTCTCAATCAGACTTAAAACATTTGGCTTTTATTTCTTGAATGATGAATTCTTAAAACATAAGTGAGACCCATATATAAATGCAAATGCGGCTTTACTATACATACATAGCAGGTTTTCAACTGTCACCTTCCTTATGCCTCCATCACCGGCTGCTCCCTCCCAGGAGCCCCCTCCATTACGCCACTGGAGTCTCCGCTTTTCTGTCTGGGGTTACCTTTGTTTCCCAATTTCTATCTAGCTTCCACATATGAGAGAAAACATACAACTATTCACTTTTTTAGAGTGGCTAATCTCACTTAGCATGAAATCCTTAAGTTCTCCCCATTTTCCTGCAAATGACGTAATTTTAAGTAGAATTCCACTGTGTGTATATACCACAGTTTTGTGGTCTATTCCAATATCAAAGACATGTATGGAAAAGTGGAGGGAGGGTGATGGGAGGTGTAGGGAAATGCAGCAGGAGATGTGTGCATGTCTATTCCTATCACTCTATAGCTCCATGTGATGTATAATTACAAGGCATCAATAAAAAAAAAAACTATAAATGCTGAGCTATTTTCTAAATGATTTTTTAAATTATGTGCTTTTTTTGCAAAATTCACAACACAAATTCTTTCCATTAGCACAAACAATAGAGGGAATTCTGCACCTAGGTGATGGGGCAAGTGAGGAATTATACCACCCTCATTTCATTGAAGAAGAAAACAGGTCTGCAAAAATAACACTGTACAATATAATTGATAACATTAATAATCATATTCTCACTTAAGCCTCACTATACTGTGAGCCAAAGCAAGTGCTATTGAAGCAATTGATGAAAAAATCCAGAAACCAAAAGGTAAGACCTTGCTTAAGATTCTCACAGGTCGTTAGCAGCTTAAAACACATAAACATGCTAGGCAATCTGAGAAACGTGTGAAGACCACAAAAGCCACAGATCTGTGTGGTTTCCAATATTCAGTCTAGAATTTGTTTGTAATATGGTATTTAGGGGCAATAATGTCACCTTGGAAATAAATTTGCACTTTGTAGACTAAGAATCTTACCTTTTTTCCCTTATCTCATTGCAGATACCCAAATAAATGTGGTAATAAGTAAAAGGTATGCTTTGAACACCCCATACAATTTTAAGGAAAAGATGTGGTCTCTGCCCATCCATTTAGAAACCATATCCAGAAAGAGCACATGGTAGATGTATAAACTAAGGTCAGAAAGGCTGATGTATTAGTCATCAAAAAGACCACAATGTACCATATTTAGCAAAGTAAATCACACGAAGGCTGAACAGTATGGTCATCTTCTTTTGTTTAATTAAATTAACTAATTAGCTAATTTTGTGGTACTAAGGATTGAATGCAGGGACATTCTACTTTCAAGCTATACTCCTTGTTTCAGTTTTTTGTTTTGAAACAATTTCACTAGATTGCATCGAATCTCACTAAGTTGCTGAAATTGTCCTCAAGCCTATGATCCTCCTGTCTCAGTCTCCCAAGTACTGGAATTACATGTGTACCACGAAGCCATCTTCTTTTAAACAGCAATTAGTTCAAAAGTCTTATTTGAGGCAGGGGCAAGGCTGATGAAAAGATCAAAAGAAGCAGAGAAAAATAGGAACATAAAAAGGAAAAAATTCAGTTGCATCTAGAAAGGACAATATGAGAATAAGGTAAAGCCCAGCTATATTCATCCCAAAAATTTCTGCTTCTTCCTCATCTCCATATGAAGTCAAGACCTCTATTGAAAAATGTAGCTTTACAACAGTGTTGACCAATGGAAATATAATGTGATCAACATGTGTGATTTTGAACCATCCAGAACCCATATAAAATATGTAAAATTAAACAAGTGAAACTGTTCTTAACCTAAAATACCAAAACATTATCATTTAAACATATATAACATATATTTTAGACAGTTTTTTTATTAATTAATTAATTAATTTTTTCAGCACAGATTTTTTATACATTTCTTGAGTACAACAGGGTTACATAGACATTTATGACATATCAATCATTGTCAGATCACAAATAGCATCACTTCTTAGTTTTACACGTATAGCCCACATTCTTAACATAGCCTGACAAAGCAAAGTTTCTAGAGTCATAAAACCATACTCCTTTAGGGTCATATATTTACTTTCTAAAAAGTAGGAGGGTTAGACAATTTTTTCATACTAAGTTTTTTTTTTTTTTCTTTTTTTTTTCTTTTTTTTTTTGTACTGGGGATTGAACCCAGGGGCATTCTACCTCTGAGCTCCACCCCAGTCCTATTTTTTATTCTTTATTTGGAAACACGGTCTCACTAAGTTGCAGAGGGCCTCACTAAGTAGCTGAGGCTGACAAAGAACCTGGATCCTCTGATCTCAATCTCCCAAATACTGGGATTACAAGTGTATGCCACCACACCTGGCTCACAGTAAGTTTTGAAAACAGTTTTCACTTTATACTTAGAGCCCATCTCAATGTAAACATTATCATGTTCATCAGAAATACTAGACTTGCAGCATTTGGGAGGCTGAGACTGGAGGATCCAAGTTCGCGGCCAGCCTCAGCTACCTAGTGAGACACTCCGCAACTTAATGAGACCCTGTTTCAAAATAAAGAATAAAAAATCGGGCTGGGGGGGATAGCTCAGAGGTAGAATGCCCCTGAGTTCAATCTCCAGTACTGCAGGAAAAAAAAAAAGAAAGAAATACTAGACTTGTATTTGGATATCATAAAATTTACAGTTGTAAAAGTAGTCACACCCCCAGGTTGTTCCAGACATAACCAAAAGTTTCCAAATCACATTTTTAAACTAAATTAACAACTCTATTCCTCATTTACAACATTTCAAGAACTCAACAGCTTCATGTGACCTGTGGCTACCTTGTCAGGCAGAACAGGCACATACATTAATTCTTTAGTCCCAAGAACACTGAGCATTATTCTGCTGATAACGGCACATGTTTTGAAAGATGTAAACAAAGTCCAAATACTAAGTAATTGATCATCTATTCACTTACATAATTATTCAGGTCATTAGATTTGGAGGATGGGGCAGCCACTGTTAGTTATAACCAATACACTCTCCTGTGATTTTTGGTTGAGCATCTTAGAATTAAGACTATATTCCTGTTCCTCCCATTTAGATATTGTTCTAAGCTTTGGCCAGTGGGATACAAACAAATGTAGAATGGTAATTTCTTAGAAGCTTCCTGAAAAGACAGCTGAGGTAAGCCTCTTGTCCCATTTCTATTCTGTCCCTTTCACCATTCAGTGGATACAATGGTCACCATTTTGGATGGTGGGTCAGCTACAGAGTATGCTGGAACTTACAGCAGAACATGAGTTGGAAGGAGTCTAACGCCCCAAGAGTTTTGTGGAACCAGACCTTTATACCAACCTTAAACCATATCAGAGGAAATATCTATGGTTACAGACCATTGTTATTTTAGGTCTTTGTTTCTTGCAGCAGAACCTATCCCATACTTATAAAGTAGGTGCTCCAGTGACGTAAATTATCACTGAAGTATTAACCAAGGTTGATTTGAATGAAAAGGCTGGCTGAAGAATACACACACACACATTACTGACAATTTGACTGCCTCCTCAAATTCATATTATCCACAATCTATTCCTCTCAAAAGAACCCTGATTTGTTCTGGACAGCAGCATGCCTCAGGGGAAGAAGGCGGACACAACACTTTTGCAAGAGATGCATTTCAACAAAGTCTGCAATTCAAGCTAAATGAGATTCAAAAAAGAGGGCCTTTGTTCCCTCTAGGTGTGATTCTTTACATATTTGTGTCCATCTGGGGGCCAATTTGAAGATGAAGACCATACTTAGAAAATAGAAGAGCCTTGACAGTAGCAGAGAAACAAACCTGGAGCTACAAAGCTTACCCTACTTGAGAGACTTCTTACAGGAGAAGGGATGAATTTTTCCCCACAGGCATCTTATCCTTTTACTAAGCTCCAAAACACAACAAACAACTATCAACAAAACAAAACAGCAACAACCAAATATCTAATTGGTGGAAACAGAGGAATATATCACATAAATAGTATTTAAAAACAGAAAATCTGATTTTAAGTAGTTGAACTATTCATTTTACAGATATATACAATTCAATGCATATTTTCCCTATTTTAAAAACAAAATCAGCCTATTTTTGTTTTTTGGGGTTTTTTTTTTTTTTGCCAAAAGGAAGTAGCATATTACCAAACATAAGAAAATAGCCAGAACCCTCACAAAATTTCTTATAAAACCATGGTACAATTTCTTTTTGTGATGTGAAATAAAATAAACAAATAGCATTTCTTATTGCAGTTAAATGACAAAAAAGTAATCCAAATTAAGTCAAGGACCAGGATACCCAACAAATGTAGTATGTATGCTGTGGAATTGGACAAAGAAATGTCACAGATGAAATACTCATGCAGAAAACTGTAGAAAAGGAAGACATGTGCAGAAAACTGTACACTGAGAGGAAGCTGGGGCAAGATAGCAAGGAGGAAGTGACCAAGGCTGCTGGGAACCACACCTACTCAGCTAGGACAGAAGTTCAGAATCTGATCTTCAATCCCAGGCTTTCCATCAATTCCTCAGGAAAAACTGAGTAGAGAGGTTTGGTGAGAAGACAAGGAAGATAGGATGACATAATTCTTATTACAAGTGTGCATTTCAGATTTAGAATGATCAAAGTTCAAAAAGTAACTCTGCAACTATTTATGTGGTCTTGCACAAGTTTCTTAACCTGTTTGCCTAGCAGGTTCCACATCAGTAAAATGAGTAGAATGTGTATTATATCCCATAAAGTTAAGATAAAGTGAGATCATGAATATAGACTACTTGCACAATGTCTGGCACATAGAGAAGGTTAATTTGTGTGTGTGTGTGTGTGTGTGTGTGTGTGTGTGTGTGTGTGTCTAATATACAAAGTCCTATGTTTAATGCCCAGAATTGCAATACACATATATATATGTACATATAGTATTGAAATATATTATATACTTAATATATGTGTAGTACACATAGAGCTTCCTGTATTCTAAATAAGTTCTCGACCACATTGTTATATCCCCAGTCTAAAATATATTAGTCATTTTTATATACACACACATACACACACTTAAACACCCACAACATAAAAAACCCATCCTGTAAAAGGAGACAGTAACTAAATAAGAATACAAAAGTAAACATCTGGGGAAATTCTTAAGAAAAGCATACACAAATAAAGCACGTTGATTATGAAAAATAAGGAACTCAGGACAATGGAAAAGAGCAGGGGAAGATAGAGGCCGACTTTCTAGGAGTGGAATAATCATAGGCCAAGAGCTTTGTCCATTGTTTCTAGCGGTCTCAGCAATCTTCCGAAAGACTGCTCATCAGTTCCTTCTCTTGGCCTCCAGGATGAACCCGGTCTTGACTTGAATCCTCCTGCTCAGTCTCCTTGGTTCCAGCCCCCTGGGGAAGAAAAGTCCTCTCTGATTTCCTCTGCCCACTCTTCTCATTACTCCCTGCATTCTGTCCACATGCTACTCCTCCGCTACTTCCCACCTTCACTGGACATCTGCATGGTTCTTTAAATTCCTTCAGTTCCTGCTCCAATTTCCTCTCATCCAAGAGGCCTTCCCTGACCACTCAGTTGGAAACAGCAATTCACACCTACACTTATCATCACACTGTCCTCTCAACTGGCTCATTTTTCTGATTGGCAGTTCCTGTAATCAGACCTATTTATTTACTTCTTATCTCTCCTACTTTCTAAAACAATGTCAACTCCAAGAAAGCAGGGACTCTGTCTTGCTCAAGACTTATACCCTGTGCCTGAAATGCTCTCTACTACATGGTAGAAGCTCAATAATATTTGCTAAAAGAAAGGAAGGGAGAAAGGTCTTTGAATGGAAATGTTTTTCATTATTTTTCTATACCATCTCCCATACCAGCTTTTATTTTCTTCCACTTAATATTTTACACACAGTCTCTAATCTACAAAGCTTTATACATCTCTCCTTTGTTGGTGGAAGGGAAGCAAAGTGGATGCTGCATCAAGCTAGTTCTCCTTTAATGGTCTGACAACTCTTGGGTTCTAACATTCCTGTCTTAGTTAAGATTGGAATAGTTTTGTTTCAATGATGCAGAATGGTAAATATGGCTTTTGCTGGTTTGTGAACAATCTTTTAATTATTCTGCCTCAGTTCTACTATTGAAATATTTTTAATTATTTCATCTAATGCTCAGATAAGTATTTTTCAGTGCTTTAAAAATTTATTAATTTTATTACATACTTATGGTAACCACATAAAATATAGGTTCTGGTGGAAAATTAAAGGCATTTATTCTCACTTTCATATTTAGTGAAACACAAAACTGGCTTATTTTTGTTTGCTTACTTTTAAAGATAATTATATATTTTACTATTTGCTCAAAATATGCTTCCTCATGCAACTCATAAATGTACTCTTAGAAGAATTTTAGAAAAGGGGCAGAAGTCATGATAACTAAAGGAGAGGATCATCTTTTAAATCCCTTGGCTTTGTGGGAAATGCAAAATTGTAGAAGAATCTAGAATTAGGAGAGATTCCTATCATTTAGGAGCTTTTGTTCATAAAGAACCTGTATGATTATTTACCATGCAGATCTGGACAAGGGAATACACTCAGCAATTCTTCTCAATTCAGTTTCCCAAAGACAAACCGATTCCCATTTTATTACATACACATTAGTGATTCAGGGAGCAAGATGGCCTATGGCTTATAGATTTCTGGCTGGATTATCTCAGGCTTCCAAGGTTATGCCTGCTGGGCAAGGATTATCAGAGTTAATTCCAGATAGTAAACTGGAGATACTGAGACTAATGAAGAAATACTGGAGTCCACCACCAGAACAATAAAGCAGCATCTTGAGTGTGGCCTTGAGGAATCTCCCCTCTCCTAGAAGTGCTGCATGTTCCTGCTTCACTTGTAAGAATGTAGGAAAACAAGAGTCCCACAGTGTTGCCTGCAGTACAGAACTGAAGACTATTCATTGCACTTTTTCTCCCCCATGTTTTACAACATATGAAAATTGAGAAGGATTACTGAAACCAAAACAAAAGGCTTCCGTAATCTTTTGAAGCTCTAAGCCTCAGCCTCAATAGTTACTGTATCACATTAGTGGTTGGATGGATCTTTCAGGCCTCTCCTGTGTCCACATTCCTGCATGCACTATAGTGGCCAAAAAGAAATGCTTTACAATTAGCCTGCAGAGAACTCAACTCCAGATCTTCCATACTTTTCTTTGGCCCAAGAATAATCTCAGGAAGGGAACTTTTGGAATTGTGAGTGGGAAACACACAAAAACTATTTAGCTCCCATAGGCTAACAAAATTGTTATCTCAGAATAACAACCAATATCCCTGTACCATGTCTATGTATTTGCATCTGCCTTGTTACCACAGTACAGGGTCAACTGATCTCATCTACATTCATCTAGTTGCTCAAACTCAACTATCATTGGTTATAATCCAGGGAGCTGCCCATTAGGTCTGTTTCCATTATATGCAGACCTAAGAGAACTTACTTCTGCAAAGAGACTATAAGACATATATTTTACCCGAACAAACAGAATTAAAAATGAAGGAAGAAAGGTACTGTTGCTAGAAAATATAAAGCATATGTGTGTGTGCTTAATTATTAGCTAAAATGGAATTACATCTAAGCAGCTGAAAAGGAAATAAAAAGAAAAGTGCTTGGTTTTTATTATTTCCCTTCTACTTGGGCATCCCATTTTATATACATAAATGGAGAAAAATAGTAAAAAGGTACTCTGTTAAAATTTAACTAATAGCAAGTGAATTATTAGACCCTAAATAGAAAACCATAAATAAGCAAACCACAAATACTAAAATAAAGAGCATTTTCTTAGGATGCCGTTAAATATTTTGAAGTGGTGGAATGGAGAGAGTCAGGGAGGAAGCTGAGAAGAAAGGAATTTGTCCATTTTGTGTACATGGTATTTAATTTTGTTTTGGGAATGAAATTAGGATCTGGGCCTCATGAATCAAAATGCTGCCACATGGCCCAGCTCCTAATGATTGGTCTATTATACTATAGTTGGATTTATTTGAACAATTAGATGGCTTGTCCAAAACAGAAGGCATTCTGGCCTTCCAGTAGATAAAATACACAATTTCCCTGAGGGGATGAATATAGGGCAAGTATAGAAAGAAGTGTGTCTTACAATGGTAAAAATGTCAAGAAACAGAAAATGTCAAATCCCCAAGGGAAAAACAAACTCAAACTTTGGTTAGAGCTCAGACACCACTTTTTTTGTGTATGATGAAATTATAGTCTATAGTCTCCCCTTAGGGGAAAAACAAAAACAAAAACTGCTAGAACTAATCAAAGTGTAGTATTTGGAGGATTTTTTTTTGTTCAAAGTTCAAAATAAAAGCAATAGCAACAACACAGCTTTCATGTCATTGTTGGCAGAAAATTTAACTCTTCCCAGGATAACTTTTTCTTTGGGAAAAAAACAAACAAACAAACTGAGGCACAAATGAGAGCTTTGCATCCTGAGTTCCTTTTTCAGATTTCAATTTCCTGCCTGGTATGCTGGAAGCTAAAGAAATCTGGAGGACAAATTTAACTGTTAATTACATATTCAAGCCATCTGATTTTGTTGATGGGTTCAAACAATGATGCTGAAACTTGGGCATTTTTCTTGATGATGTTGTTCAGTTGGATGCACAAACGCCTTGTAAAAAAAAAAAAAAAAAGACAAACTAACTGAGAATTATTGGCTGCTGATTCTGTCTTTCCAAGGCAAATCTAGTTCAGTTTCAGCCTGACTACTGGAGCTTCAGTTGGTTGTGAATTCATTCAATTCCCCTGCATAGATCAGGTTTCATTATGAAACTCAAAGGCACTACTATCCCCATTAAAAACCTCCAAAGATCAATTAATAATATCTGGTATCCACAACTAGTCTATTTCTCCTGGTTTTCATTTTGACATCATAAGTGTCTAGACTAGTAAAACTTAGATGAAACAAGTGCTAAATATTTAACTTTCATGGAATTCTAGAAACTTCCTAGATGTGAAAGCTTGCCTTCTCTATGAGTTCCACTTATATATTTGTGTTGGGAGCCTAAAGGCCGGTCAGAACTGGAATTCACACTTTGAGGGAACTCCCCCTCAGCAGCCACAGTGACAATGTAAAACAAGTTCTATCCATTATCCTGCTGTGGCCCTTACCTAAAAAGGACACTATCAACCTTGACCAATCATGTAAGCCCACACAAGCTTGCCTGACCCCACCTGACCACACCCCTCACCTCTAGGTACTTAAGCTGTCCTGCTTTAATAAAAAATTGAGGCTTGATCAGAATCCTGTCTTGCCTCCATTCTTTCGCGTCCCTTGTTTGTCTCATTCCCTTAGGATTAACCGCCTTGGTCTCCCGTTCACAACCCCTGCTGGCCGGGACATATTTGGATATTGTGTCAATTCATTGCTGATCTGGTATATTTCCACTGCAATAAAAATAGGGTAAGGAATACAAGGAGCTAATAAAAATTGTCCCTGAACTCAAAAAATCCTGTAATGGAGCTGAGGGCAAAGCCAACTAATACACACATCTAGACAAAAAAAAAAAAAAAAAAAAACAGTATGTCAAGGACTGAGTACTAAGGTTATGGTAAGTGTTTCAGGATTTCTGAAGAGAAAAGAGCAGTTTCAATACTCTACCTTTCTAAAATTTCCACCATTCCCCTAGATAATTCATGTTTCCCTTTCCTCTTTTAATTTTTATCTTCAGCAGTTGCATGCTTCTCTTCTTCTAGAACGTAAATTCTACAGTGACAGCAACTTTTATCCATTTTGTTCTCCTGTATTCCACTGCCCAGAGTAGTGCCAAAGGAAATATTTGTTGAATGAATAAACAAATGAATGAGAAGACTCAAAGAAACACGGATCAGAAAAGATAACTGTCATGTTGCATAGTATACTTTTTATTATTAATTTAACACACACAATGGCCTGTTTTAGAAAATACAAAAACTAAGTTCGCAAAAGTAAGTTATCTGAAGCTACCCAGATAATAGGTAGCTTCCCAAGGATTTGCACAAAGCTCTTTATATAATACCATTGCCTACTCTTCGAAAAGGAAATGAGATGTGAATTGTTGAGTTTGACCTTTGCATGAGTGAGAGCAGGGAAGAAGGTAATGGGAGCACCTATGAAAAGGCAGACATGAAAATACAAGGGAATTTAATACTGCAGAATGGCAGGAACCTAAAATTTACACTGAGATTTATACTCAAAAAGATAAATTAGATATAGATTCCAAAGGGTTTTAAATGCCAGGCCCTGCATTTTTATAAATGAGCCCTTTCAAGCCTTTCTTAAACAAGAAAACTCTTCTTGGTCATCTGAAAACTTTTATACAATCCTGACCTATTAATAGATAAAAGTCTGAAGAGAAAAATCCAAAGACAAAAAGACAGGAGAAAACTGCAATCAATTAAAAACAAAGCCCTGATAAACAGTGATATAAGTGGAGAAAAATAATAATAATAAAAAGGGCAGATTTGAAAGGTGTTGACTAGAAAAGAGCAAGAGAACTTGGTGACAGATTAGGCAAATATGATTGTCAGAGGGACTTCCAATTTTAGATTCCAACTACATTGAGAAAGCTACTATCTTGAGACAAGAAGAAAATTTAGAAAGAAGGCTTTTGAAGAGATGATGAGAACTGTGATTTTAGGTACGTATGGTCTCCTCCACTTCCAGTGTCCCTTCCATGCTCAGGTCCCCAAGGGTCTGTTCTCAAGTTCTTCCCTTCTTAGTCTCTCCAAGAATGACCATTACACCATCACGATATCAACTTCCACCTGAATACCAGTGATTCCCAAATCCATGAACAGCCCATGCTGCTCTCCTCACTCCAGATTCCACCTGAATATCAGATCCCTCATGTCTGACTCTTAGTCTCACTTCCCACATCCTGCCCTTCTTCTACCAAAGTCAGGTGGCCACCACCCAGGCAGGAGTCATTTCCCACTCATAGGCCCAGAGTCTTCTTTAAAGCAGATACAGTATATGAATCCATGTCCAAAGACCAGTGGAGTAAGAATGCTGACAGAATCCAGAAGGAAAGGGCTCCTTAAAAGTTCCTAGTGGACTGCACATGAATATTCATTTATGACAACTGTTCTGAACACTTTCAACTTTCAAGGCACAGTGAGTTAGGCACTGCGGCACTGCTGGTGTCACCGAGATGAAAAACATGGTTGATATGGGGCCTGATACAAAGCAACATTCCTTAGCACTCACTAAGTGGAAACTACTTCACCAAGAGGTGCCTTGAAGGAGGAGCTAAAAACGGAATTTGTGGGAGAATGTTGTTAGATGAGTGTCCTGGAAAAGGTTTTTAGAAGAATTTGAAACCTCATCTAAACCCTGATTTAATCAGTGCTAATTTAAAAAAAAAAAAAAGATTTAGGAGTCAAGGTGGTATGAGGAAGGAGTTTCAATTTTACATTATATTCTTCTGCATTGTTTCAATCCCTACAAGAAGTATATGTAACTCTTGTAACTTAAAAATCATACACAGAAAATAGCAAGTGCTGGTAAGGATGTGGACCTTTGACGGAAAAGGAAAATGGTGCAGCTATATGAAACACAGAATGAACGGGCCTCAAAAAATAAAACTAGAATTATCATATGATCCAGCAATTCCACTTCTGGGTATTTATTCAAAACAAATGAAATCAGGGCCTCAAGTAAATATGTATATGCCCATGCTCATAGCAGAATTAGTCACAACAGTCAAAACTGGAAGTTTTTGAAAGCTGGAGAAATAAAATGTGGTGTATACATATGACAGAATATTTTGCAGCCTTAAAAGGAAGGTACGTCGACACATGCTATAATATGGGTGAACCCTGAAGACATTATGCTAAGTGAAATAAGCCAGTCTTTTAAAAAAATACAAGGACTGTATGATTCTCCATATATGAGGTACCTGGAGTAGTAAAATTCATAGAAACAGAAGAATGGTGATTGTCAGAGGTTAGATAGAGAGGCAAATGGGGAATTATTGCTAAATGAATAGTTTTAGTTTTGCAAAATGTTATAAATTTAATTAATTATACTATGCTATAAACTTAAAATGGGTTAGATGCTAAACTTTATGTTATATGTATTCTACCACATTTTTAAAAAATAGAGCTATGAGTGTAGTTCAGTGGCAGAGTCCTTGTCTGCCCTTGGATTGAACACCAAGCATGGCAATTAAAAAAAAGGAAGCAACTAAACAATGAAATGAAAACTACAATAAACATAAAGACTATGCCTTTAAAAAAAAAAACTATTTCAGTACCAAAATATATTTCTACTATGTCCTTGCCTTACAATACACTCAAAAAGAAGTCTTTCCTTATCAAAAGAAATGATGCATTACATGAATAAACAAATTATTTACACATGTCAGGTGTTACATTTTCATTTCAGAGACAAAAAACCAGTATATTATACTCTATACTGAAGTATCCCTTCACTGTTAATCAAGTTGAAATGAAACTCTTTATGGATGACTAGAGACCTAAAACTGAAGCATAAGTATACCATTAATATTTTAATTGAACCATGAATATTCATAGTCATTTATTTCTTTAAAGAATAAGATAAGATAACTAAATTATTCTAGTATGCAAATTTCAGTCCAGACATGACATCTTACCTTCATCTACATTACAAAAGCCAGTGCATTTTTTGGGCCAATTCATTATTTATGTAATCCTAGTATTTTTTCAGGTTATCAAGAGCTATTGAACACAAGTGGCTTTTTCTCAGATGGGAGCAAAGTAATTGTGGTATTGCAAAGTCATTTTGCCCTAGCAATCTCAAAGAGTTGTATTTTATTTTTTCATGATTCCAAACTATTTGCAACACCATGCTGACACCTGTTCTTCACTACAAGCCCAAGAGAACAAGCACAATGCAATGCTATTAAAGATTTGTTTCTTTGCTTTTTCTTTCAATGCTCTGGGAAATTCCATCTCTAATACTGAGAAGAATGTTAAGAACTTTGACAACTATACCAAATGTTTTATAAAACTAACAGTACATTAATTTTTAATCATAAATACATTTATGCAAACTAACTGATAGTTCCCAAAAGTGAAGCAACTCTTTCTTATGCAATGATAGAAATAATTTATTAATTCAAGGAACTATCAAACATGTATCAGCATGTTAGAGCTACACTTTTTAAAATCATGTTACTATTTCAAATTAGCCATGGTGATAAGAAATATATAATGAGTAAAAAAATTCAGTGAGGAATGCTTTTTGTTACTGATTTTGAGATATAAAATTATGCCCTAACATGATACATGCATGTATCTGGAGAAAAAGAGGCTATATTTGTAGTTGCACAATAATTAGCACGCTGGGAACTACATTCAAAATTCTATAGCATAAAGTAAAAAGAGCCCTCTTTTTATATACTGAGAATAGCCAGGTAAATCATACTTGCTAAGTATATGATGAGAGGTGATACTGAAATAAAAAAGAGAAATATGGCCAAAAGCAGAATATATAACCATGAATATTCACTTTTTGAATTTATGTGACAATCCCATTACACAAGATAAATATTAAAATTTCAGTCAATTAAGACAATAACATAAGAACTACGACTTCAAATGTATACTGAGGTGGAAGAATATATGGTTCTACCCATTGTGGGGTTAATAAGTATACTATTCTGAAAATATATAATCTTTAGCAAGTTGATTTGCCTCTGATTATAAACATTGACTTGCATGATATGATTGGGCTGGTATTTTATTATGAAATAATGTTATTCCAAATGAGCCAGATGGATCCATCTTGGTTTCTGTTCTGATTTTAACTTTCTTTTAGAAGTCATAAAAATTGCATATGCAAAACAATACTACCAGTTTCATTCAGCGAGTCAATAAATATGTATTGAGCCTTTTTTTTTTACATGTAAGCTCTATGAAATATAATAAATTTAACTCTATAATTCTATTAAAACATGGAGGGAAATATTGATAGTAAGTGGTAAATTAGATTGAAAAGGGCATACTTTTGACTTTTTACAGGCAAATCATCCAGAGTAAGGAATATGGTAATAAGCCTCTGAAACCATAATCCCAAGCCGACCATTCTTCCTCTAAGCTATTGTCAGGTATTTTGGTCACAGTGACGTAAAAGCTGGTCATGGTGACATAAAAGCTGACTAATGTCTTCTAATTTTATAATAATCATTGGAATACATTATAGAAATAGTTATCTTATGAGAAGGAAGAGAAGTAAAATGCTTATGATGGTGGTATTTTTATAGTCCAAAAGGTTCCCATAAAGAAAATCATTATCAAAGTGAAGGGAAGTAAAAACAGACACTAAGCTTGCAACTTAATCATATGATTGCTAGCTTCTTTAACTCTGATAAATGTATTTAGAATGAATATTTAAAGACAAGTAAAGGCCTTATATTTTTTCTCCCCTACTTTCCAATATCATCCCATTTTTATCAAAGGCCTGTCATGCCTCCATCATAAACCACATTGTGAAACAGACTGCTAAGTCAAGGCTTAAAGTATGAGAGCCTTGTCTTCTAGGCATTAAGAAATGAAAATATATATCTAACCGTGGGCATATTATCTTTCACACCCATACCCACAAACAGTGAATACCAAACCTGAAAGCAAAAGCAAACAATCAAGTTAACTTAATCTCAGCATCTTTTTGTAAGCAGAAATACATGTCCATTATCAGCATCATAAGAATTAGGTGTTATAAAAATAATGTTTTACAGTGCTTATATTTACATAAATGTTGGTTTAATAATAATCAAACTCTGGATACTTCACAAGTTATCCTCTCATTTGTTGTCAGTAAAGTTAAATAGATAACTTAATGTGCCCCTAATCTCAAGAAGTTTTACTAAGATTTGCTGTACACAGAGGGCTGTCTAGGTGTAAAGGCCTCATAGGTTCCTCTCCAGCAGCAGCCTGTAGCCCAACACCATCTGTCTCCACGTGGGCAATGAGGCTTTACTGAGATGGCATTGAAGTCCCATTTCTCACTTCTGATTATTTTTCTACTAAGTGTTACCTGGGTGGTGATTTTGTTCTCCCTTTAGAAATCATTGTTTTAGATCTGTGATTATTGGGAATCTCCCACCTTTGCTCATTTTGATTTTGTTGGTGGTTGCTAAATTGGTCCATGCAAGAGACCACTTTAAGTAAATAATTCAAACTCAACTAACAGACGCCCCCTATAAATGGGTAAAATCACTTTTTGTAAAGTAGAGTAATATACCACATAATGGAAATTTGACTGTGATGAAGATAGCAGATTAAAATGAAAGAGACAAGCCAACCAATCACTTTTCCTAAGGTGTGATCTGCCAATTATCTCAACCAACACAGATCCTAATATTATCATTCTAGGCCATATGTGTAATTCTCAGGCAAAAAATAAATCTTTTAACAAGTCTGTAAGAAATGTTGGCACCCATTCATGCCAGCCTGCACTAACATCTTGAGAAATTTCTTTATTCCAAAAAGTATATATCAAGGGGGGAGTAAAAGAGGTGGGAGAAAACCTAGCCACAAACGTGAGTTAGTTATAGATCCAAAAAAAAAAGTGAGGATCCAAGTGATTCTTTTTAAATTTGCTAATAGATAATAAGAAAAATGCTGGCACAGCTCCTCACTCACAAGCTGAAGGAGGATGCGGAGGTCCAGAACACTTTCAACATTCACTGTGCCCATCTGTCAGCAGCACAGTCGCCGAACAGAACGAGCAATTACCAAAGCCCCTTTCTGATATAATCTGTCAACCACATCTAGTTCTCTTGCCAAAAGAAATCAGAACTGAGGAATGCAAAAACAGCCTGGCCTTATGGGACCAAGGCGAGGTTCATTTAAGATAAACCTGAAGGTAAAGAAAGGAAAAAGAAAAATCAGAGGACTGTTGGAAGCACTTACCAGAATATTTTTGAATTGTACAGCACTGAGGATCAAGGAAGCATAGAAGGAGAAAGGTACAACTATTATTTAGGTCAGTTTTGCTCAACTAAACTCATTACAATTTGAATTTCAAGAAATAGTCTACTCAGTGCCAGGATTGGTAAGAGATAGCTGGAAAGGGAACATTCTGAATTTACTCCTCTCAACAGCCAACCCCTTACCAAATCCTACCACCAGAGCAGAAGTTTTAAATCGAGGAAATGGTTTTAATTCAGGAAATAGTTATTAGCTGTTTTAAGCCACTAAAGTAGTACTGGATATGTGATGGGTCCATAATTATTAAGATGAAGGGGAGCTCTTTTAAAGTTAGTGTTCCAAAGATTACAAATCAATACATCTCTGGACCACTTTGTGATATATATTTGAGAATATCCTTATATTTGAGAACTAAGATATCACCACCACACAAAGTAAATGTACACTGAAGTATTCAATAGACAGACTGGGTCAAAATGAGGAGAGACAAGTAAGTATTGGGTGTACAGCAACTTGGGTTTGAGATGATGGAGACTTGGATGATGTGGTAGCAGTGATATTAGGAACCCACAAGAGGAGAATCTAAGTGAGAGAGGAAACAAAAAGAGGAAACGAATACATGCCAGTGCCCTTTTAAAACTTTCTTAGCTGGGAATTTAGCACATCCCTTTTCCCCCCCACAAGTATGCATAATCATAAGTATAATTATTTGATCCTGGGGAGCACTTCATCGATATAGATGATAAAAAGGCACACAAAACAATCAAGTCATCCATTTCATAAACTGTGTCATTTTATTACACTATCCCTTCCAACAATTTGCTTCTAACAGATCTGTCATCACCACTGAAGATAAAAGATGAATTTTTAACTCTGACCAAGTTCCAAATCTCACTAAATAGCATCTCTGCAGGTGACAATTTTTCAGATGCATTTAGGTACCAAGGGCAAAGACAAAATTATAATGAGAAAAATGATGAAGAGAAAAAAAGAAGAGCAGCCAGCATGAGACATAAGTACATTATTAACGAGAAGAGTGAGAGCATTTAGCTTCCAGAGAAGCCATGGTTATGCTGACCACGAGCTCCGTCGTCCATGCGTGTAAAGAGCTGGCATGTCAGGATCAAGGCAGCTATCGGAGGTGGCAGGTCAGCCGCCCTCTGAACACACAGACTGACTACTACACGCACACAAAGCACTCTGACTTTAATTATTCCTTAGAGGAAAATACTCATCTTACCTCATACCAAAATCAGAGCAACCCACAAATATTTTTATTCAGTGTCTACTGAGTATGAAGAACAAAAGAGTCATTAAAAATGCCTACTGTCCAGAAGCATACAGTCTAACAAAAAAAACTTATAATCTAGATTCAGAGAAATAAATAAGTGCATATTGTTAAATGTGTGAACATATATTTGAATATATGTACATAGATTTTATGCATGTATAAAAGGCATATATGGTTATATACAACTCATCCTTGTGATACTCAAGCACATATGCACGTATTAAAGTACAGAGACACACCAACAATGGCTCCATTCAAGAGTCAGAGCTACTTCTTACACATACACATGCTTTCTGCTTACTCATCAAATACTTGTTATGAATACTACTATATAATCATACAAACTATTAATAAGAACAATAATTTATTAGAGGTCTTACCTAAATAACTAAGGATTTTAAGAAGCACTTTGAAGACAGAAAATGTTTTAAATGATCTCAATGATAAGTTGAAAAATTATAACATGGAAACAAAGTCATTTTAAGGTTTTATAAGACTGAAGAATACAATGTCTCATCATAGTAGAAATACATGAAGTCTCCAACATCCTTAATTCCTACCACAAGAACATAAGACCCTAACAGCTAGGAATCGAGCCCCATGTGGACAGTCACAGACCTGGCTCTAAGTCCACAAAGCTCTGCAGGATTATGTCACTGGAGTGTACTGTCACAGCCTCCTGGTCTCTAACTCCTCCTTACTGAAGCTGCCTCTGTTAAGGCTTCCTGGACAGGCCCAAGTAGAAGACCAGAGCTTCAGACATACCAGAGACGGTGAGGAGGGGACTAAAGCACTCCTTCTCTGTACTATCTGCTGCTGAAAGTGGTCCTCCTTCCATTATTCTCAGTAACTCTATGGCCTGTCTGGACTAGGGCCCAGAAAACTCAGGTTCCTATTTGTCCATCAATAACAAATCAATTCATCTCTCCAAATACAAGCTTTGTCCATGCTACGAAAATGGGGTTCCTTTTAGCTCTAAAATTATATGTAACACCAGAGTATCATGTATATTATAGACTAGTGTTTTATTGAGTATATGTTTGCTTTGTTTTTATGGTATGGAACCCAGGGCATTCTACTCCCTCACTACACAATCACCCTTTTTTTAAAATTTTGAACCAGGGTCTTGCTAAGGTTCTGAGGCTAGCCTTGTACCTGCTATCCTCCTGTCTCAGCCTCTCCAAAGTACTGGAATTAAAGGTATAAGCCACTGCACCTGGCTAATTTTTTGTTTTTATTTATTTTATTAATTAGATGATTTTGACAGCAACATATTATACTCAAGATTTAATTGTCCATGTATTATCACAGCTGAATATACCTACAAGTTTTTGTTTTAGAAATGATATAGTCTCAAATTACTTATATAGAGTAACAGCTTTATCAGATGCTAATATACTTAAACAGTATCTTTGAATATTACTAGTGTGCCTTGGTGAATAGAAGAAATCTAGTTCAAAAACTCAAAAATAATAG
Organism: Graphiurus murinus; assembly: GCA_004027655.1. NCBI lineage: Eukaryota > Metazoa > Chordata > Mammalia > Rodentia > Gliridae > Graphiurus > Graphiurus murinus. Next base: position 39,475 of record PVLC010012721.1, read on the forward strand.
ATTGTTTTCCCCAAAGAGTCCCTGTTTTCATAGTGGGGCCTTGAGTTTATTAAATTGGAAGATGTCTAGTACTGTTATCAGTGGGAGGTAGAATTTTGAGTCTATTTAAATCGCCATAGATCATGTTCAGATATCATTATTCTTGGATTGATTATTAATCAGCAATCACAGTCATGCTGTTTCACTGGAGTGACTTTTAGAGATATCCCAAAAGATTCCCCGGAATCCCAATAGCTCTTTAAATCAATAATATATCTACCATAAAAATAGTTTTATAAGATGAAACTATTTTATTTTACTAAAGTGATTTCTGTTATGCCAGAAGGAATTCGTTTCATATAATTTTTATTTGTAGTTCCTGTATTCTGTCATAGCTTTTCAAATACCAGATACCTTATATATGTGCTCAGAGAAACAATTTTTTTGTTTCTATTGTTCAAACTAAAATGATTATCCAAGAAACTTGAATGTTTATTATTCTTGATTTATTGCTATTTTTATATTGAATAAACTTTTATAAGTTTTTCCCTAAGTTTATTGATTTTCAGCTCCACTCTTCTTTTTCAAGCAGGTTCACATATTAGCCTATTCAGTTATTCATTGCTATAATTCAGATTACAATTTGCATTGCTGCTGCAAACTTGGAGAAGAAATTTAGAAAGTATTCCAGAGAAGAATTTGAGTTGTTTAAGTAAGCCATAATTTGTGGATACAAAAGAAAGTAGGTGGTTTAGTCGGCTATTATATATTGTGATCAAAATATCTGCTAAGAACAACTTAAAGGGAGAAAAGTTTATTTGACGCATGGTTTCAGAGGTTCAGTCTAAGGTTGGCCAGCTCCAACGCAGAAACATCCTGGCGGCAGGGATGGTATTATCAAGGGGGGGGCCTTTCCACAGCCAGGAAGTAGAGAGAGAGAGACACCAAATACAGATACATTACTCAAAGCCACACCCTCAGTGACCTACCTCCTCCAACTGTATCCTATTTGCCTACAGTTACCACCCAGTAAAGCCATTCAAATTATCAATCCATCAATGGATTTATCTATTGATGAAGCTGGAGCCCTGATTCAAATATTTCACCTCTGACCATTTCTGCGTTGCCAACACACAGGCTTTTCCTAGGAACTTTCCTTATCCAAACCCTAACAGTAGGCCAGAGTATTGCGGTAAAAAACCTTTAAGCAAAAGTAGAGCCAACTGTTCAAACAACTGCCTGCTTTCTTTTGTGCCTAATGACATTTAAAGTCTTCATTCAAAAACACTAGTTTATTTTCACCTAATGACTCATCAACAAAGAACATCTCTAGGTCTATTTTCCCAGTGAAGTCTAATTGTTTATTAATCTGCTATGGTTTCAATATGCCCCTTTTAAAATGCAGGTGTTGCCAATGTGATGGTATTACTAAGAGGTGAGGTCTTTAAGAGGTGATTAGTCAAAGAAGGCTTCTCTCTTACAAACAGGTGCCCCCTTCACCTTCCACCAGGTAAGGACACTGCTTTTCTCCCCTCCAGAGAAGGCAGAGCTCACTAAACAACCAAAATGGCTGCTCTATTATGTTTGACTTCCCTGACTCTAGAACTGTAAGAAAATAAACTCCTGCTCTTTATGAATTAACAATTCTGTGGCATTTTGTTAAAGCAGCAGAAAAGGACTAAAATGTCAACCTTCTAAAGGTATTAACTTTTACAAATAATTTCTTTTTTAGTAGTAGGGATTGAACTCAGGGACTTTAAACCTCCAAGCTACACCCTGGCCCTTCTTATTTTTTTTTATTTTCCAATAAGGTCTCATAAAGTTGCTGAAGGTCTCACTAAGTTGAGGCTGTACTAGAACCTGTGATCCCCCTATCTCAGTCTCCATAGTACTGAGATTACAGGCTCATGCCACCATGTCTGGCTTTTACTAGTAATTTCCATATTCACTGGCTTCCTTCTGTCTGATAATAGTTTGTTTGCATGGGCCATCAAAAGGACTTATTTTGTTAATACCCTGAGATTTGTCTCACCTCCTCTGAACCATTACATGATTTGGACCCACACAAAGGATCATTTAATAGGCACTTTCAAAATAAAGAATAAAAAATTAGGGCTGGGGGTATAGCTTGGAGGTAGAATGCCCCTGAGTTCAATCCCCAGTACCGCAAAAAAAAAAAAAAAAATTATTGTAGTCTTTTTAACACCTGAAGATGGTTCCTACTGGGCCATTTTATTTGGGTTACTAACAAGCATACATCACCCCCATCATATCACAAGTGGCATCGTGTTGACTTTATATGACTTTTAGACATCTAGGTAGAGTTAGTCACAGCATTATGGAACAATAACAGCAACATAAATATATCAAAAATATACTGAGGAGTGGATAAGAGTCCTGTTTTCTCACTTCCTCCAAGTGTGACCTTCTAAATTTAACTTCAGGTGTAATTTTATATATTTAACTTCTATATAGTACAGTTTAATACATGGTACAGTCTACCCTTCTCAAAGAATATCAGGAGAATCATCTATATCTGAGTGGGCACTCATAGAAATATGCAGATTTTTTACTTCTATTCCCAAACATCTGTATGTTTTACCAAGAATCACGGGGTGGGGGGTGGTTACACTGAAAATTGAGAACCACTGTGTTGAAGGAGCAGCATATGCTGGAAAGAAAAAAAAAAAAAGCAATAAAGCAAACCAGTAAACCTGATTGTGACTCTCTGCCACCAAACTTTCCTTGTACACACATAAAAGTAAAAAATAACTACTTTAGATTTTGTTCTCCTCAGCTACACTGGCTACTATACTCCTCATCCAGCTGAATTGGATGAACATTTACTATTGAGGCTATGAGGTCTCAGATTTTCAGTGCACAATTTCCTCTCAATCTTAAAGTCTATGAAGGTTCTACATGCATGAGTCTATCAGCATTCCTTCAGTGCCTTCTATTATACATTAGATATTGACAGTACTAACTTGACTTTTATACCAAAGTTGAACTGTCAAATATTTCCCAATAACCCACAGAGGCCTTTCTTGCCAGCACACAATTCAATTTCAGCAGCACTGCCGTCTTAGCACAGAAGCAGGTAGGCAATCATTTGATATTTTATTGCATCTTGTCACTATCTTATAAAAATTAATAGTGAATAGAAAAGAGTGTGCACATTGGCAATAGGCACAGATGGCGAAAACATAGTCTGGGGAGACTGAGACAGGAGGATAAAGGTTCAAATCCCGCTGCAGCATCCTAGCCAGGCCCTCAGCGTCTTAGCAAGACTCCATTTCAAAATAAAAAAATAAAATACGGCTGGGAGTGTAGTTCAGAGGTAGAATATCACTGGATTCAATCCGTAGTACAGGAATGAAAGTAAAGAAAAGAAAGGAAAGGAGGAAAGGAGGGAGGGAAGGAGGAAGGTTGGTTGAAACAGAGATATAAAATATTAGGTGTGTAAAAGTACAGAATACTCAGCAAAAGCTAAAAGCCACACATGTACTAGAAGAAGCCTGAAAATCTGAGTAGTTATAATAGATTACCCAGGAATCTTCATCCATAAAATGCAAAGGATTGTGTCCAAAATTGGAAGAATAATGAAATATTTTATACTTCTTTTGGCTCTATGGTAACAAAACCCAATGCCCCAACATCATTGTGTGTGTGTGTGTGTGTGTGTGTGTGTGTGTGTGTGTGTGTCTGTGTGTGTATGTGTGTGTCTCACATACACATACATATACATGTATATTGGAAATATAATTCACACATATTTTGGAGTCTTCTTAATATTCAGTATTCAGTCTTATTTTTTTTTTCTTTTGGGGGTTTTGGGGATTGAACTTAAAGGCATTCTACCTCTGGGCTACACCCTTAGCCCAATTTAATTCTTTTATTTTGAAACAGGGTCTCACTAAGTTGTGGAGGGCCTCACCAAGTGGCTGAGGCTGACCATGAGCCTGCAATCCTACTGTCTCAACAGCCTAAGTACTGGAATTATAAGTGTGCACCATCATGCCCAGTTCTTCCTCATTTTTATTTTCATTTTTGTTTTTTGGTACTGGCAATATAACTCAAGGGCATTCTACCCCTAAGCTATACTCTAGCCCTTTTTATGTTTT
>PVLC010012722.1:0-43530 GCA_004027655.1 Graphiurus murinus
AAAGGAAAAGAAAAACTGAACTGAAACCATTGATTGCACAACAGTTGATATGAAATCAAAATGGTATAGCTACTATGAAAAGCAACATATTAAAAATAGAACTGCCATGTGTGTCAGACCTTTACTAAACTAGTTTCTTTGATAAATATTTTTAAATAAGGAAAGTTTCACCAGCAGTTGCATGAAATAATACAGATACTTCCCATGTGTACTTTGCCTAGTTTCATCAGTGGTAACATCTTGCAAAATTATACTATAATATCACAAACAGAATATTGGCATTGATAGATTCAAGAAACAGAATATATTAATAACCATACATTGTTTTTAAATATCACATTTACTTTCTTTCTCCCCTTTCTGCCTCATTAAGCACCGCTAACCACTATTCATCATTTCTCTAATTTTCTCATTACAAAAATTTCATATAACCTTTTGAATTGTTTTATTTTTTTACCTTTTTCTGTTCTCTTGATAATCTTTTTACTTTTGTTTTAAAATACTTTTATTCATGCATTATAGCCTCACATTATAACATAGCTAATAGTGATAGTGACTTACATGCACAGAGTATATGATGAGCTTCCCCTAGCTCCCTCCCAACTTCCCTCTGTCCTCATACATGATATTGAGATTGGCATTGGTATTTTCACATATATACATAACATGAATGGCAGTGTTTAATTCATTAATTCTCCCTCCCAGACCACCCTCCTCACTCCACTGGGGTTTCTCCTCCATCATCTAAAGTCCTTGTATCTGATGACTTCCTAGCTTCCGCATATGAGAGACAACATATGACCCTTCCCTTTCTGTGACTAGCTAATTTAATTTAACATAATGTTCTTCAGGTCCACTGGGTTGTTTTATTTTTCACTCAGCATTGCTCACTGGAGATTCATTCATGTTACGTATCAATAGTTGGTTTCTTTTTATTGCCAACCAGTGTTCCGTGATATGGACCTCATTCAGTTTCTTTAATCATCTATTGAAGACCATTTGAGTTGTTTCTAGTTTTGGGCTATTATGAATAAAGCACTATAAACATTCATGTACAGGTTATGTGTGAAAATAGGTACTAAATCTTATGGGTTAAATGCCCAGAAGTGTAATTTCTGTTTCATATGATATCTGCATGTTAAGTCTTTATAGAAAATTTCAGCTGTTTTCCAGAGTAGCTATTCCATTTTACATTATCACCAGCAATGCCAAAATAATCCAGTTTCTTTGAATCTTCATTGGCATTTGGTGTGGGTGCTCTTTTTTATGCTTTTACATTTATTTTAAGTTATACAAGAAAACATAAAAATTATGCCTATTTATGTGGCACTATATGATATTTTCATACATGTACACACTACATGATGTTTCATTCAGGTTGAACATTTTTATTACAAAAATGGATTGTTTCTTTCTAGAAAAAACATTAAATATCATTTCTTCTAGCTATTTGAAGTATATTATTATTATTATTATTATTATTATTATTATTATTATTATCTGTAGTAACCTTATCATGCAATAGCACACCAGAACTTCTTGCTCCTATTTCTTAGTGCTCATTGTTCCAACATTCTTATTCTTCCCTGCCCCATCTCTGGTAAGAATAATAAGAATCATTCTACTTTTTTCTTCTATGAGATCTTTTCTTAGATTCCATAGGAGTTCTTTTGATATTGCATAATGGCTTCTCATTGTGGTTTTAATTTTCATTTCCACAATGACTAATGATACTGCACAACTTTTGCATGCTTATTTCATACCCATACACTCTCTTTGCTGAAATATTATGTTGAATGCATGTCTAGCTTTCTTTAGGAAAACTATGTAGCTTAGCCCTCTGATACCTAGGTCTATGCATCTGAAAAACAAGTTGATATAAGTTTTTCTTGACAATTTTTAATGTATTGATATGGCAATTTCCTAGATAATATTTTTATGCATTGCTGTGGGAAAACAGATCAATTTCTAAGTGTTTGCTTACATCTCCCAACACTTAGAAAGAAGAGAAAAAGTGTGACTTTTATTACTTGAATGGGACTGATAGGCAGAATAATGTCCCTCTCCTAAAGATGTCTGTGTCCTAATCCCTAAACCTTATGAATATGTTACATTACATGGCAAGGTGGAGAATAGTTGTTAATCAAATGACATTAAAAGAAAGTGATTAACTCGAATTATGTGGATATATCCAGTGAAATGACAAGCATTCTTCAAAGTGGAAGAGAGAGGCAGGAGAGAAGACAGGAGTCTGAGAGAGACTTGAAGATGCTCTATTCCTGGATGGGTGAGAATGGCACAAGGGAAAGAACGAGGGGAGACTTTAAAAGCTCATAAAGACAAGGAAGTAGATTTTCTCTTTGGATCTCCAGGAGGAAGTCAGCCTTGCCAACACCTTGATTTTAGCTCAGTGATTCCCACTGTGGAATTGACTTCCAGAATTGAATATAATAAATGTGTGTTGTTTTAAGTCACTTGTGGTAATTTTTTATAGTAGCAAAAGGAACTAACTCAATGCCAAATTTTCATAAAGTAAATCAAATTGATACAATTTTTTATTTCTATGAATTCCTAGAGTCCCTTATCTGGCTATGGTCTCTCCATTTTTTTCTCTTTTGTTTCTTGGTGAATCACCAGCACCTTATACTGTGCATAGCACAGGTAGGTGCTGAATCAAATATGCTGATTTAACATATAGATACATGAACATTTTCCTTTCATTTTAATTTGATTGGGTGTATATTTATTGAATATTAGTTATGGTTGGTACATATGGCAGTTTTTGTTTTTCTTAGTGCTGGTATTAGAATGCTGAATAAGGAACAAGACATTCTAGGAAGGAAGATGGATGAAAATAAGTCTAATATGGAGTGGTGAGGAAAATAAAAATTTTGAAAAAATGTATTGAGTACATACAATAGGAACTTTTTTTTCTGTAAAGAAGAGAATATATGAGCAAAGCTTTTTAAAGGAAGTGACACAAGAGATAAATTCTGAAGGATAACTGTGTGGTTTTCATGCAATGTCAGAGTCTCTAGATAGAAGGAACAACATTTGTAATGGCACTAAGATATGAGATCATAAGGCATCTTTGAGAAATGACTAATTGCTCAATATGATATGTGGATATGTGCGTTTTGTGGGGTGGCAGGGGGTGGATCAGTAGAAAAGACATTTGTAAACAAGCTTGAATGACATTGTGCATAATTTGAATTTTATTCTGAAGACAGTATAGAGGGAATAATCACAACATTAAGAGTGACATGGAAAGATAATTCCTTAGAAAGATAATACTGACTACCATGTGGAGGACGAATGAGTCAGGACAAGAAGGCAATTAGGAGGCTGTCACCAAACATAGGACTCCATATGACTAGGGCTGAACTGCAGCAATGAAGAAATTGAGAATTTTGCAAAACCTTTTAGCAGTAGCTGAATTGATGGCTGATTGGTTGGATATGAGGGAAATGGAAATGTCTCAAATTTTCTGAATTGAAGTGGCTGGGTAGATATTAGTACTGTGATCTGTAATGCACCCTGGAGGAAAAATGGTTTGAAAGATCAATGGAAATTAATGTTGGAGATTCTGAGTTTGACAGCAAGACATGCAGGTAAAATATAGAATAGATAGCTGTGTTTCAGGAAAGAGATTAAACCTAATTGATGTGAGAAATCTCAGGTGTCATATTATTGTCTTCTGATTCCGTGAACATACATGAAAGGTGAACAGTCTTTCCAATTAGATATACTTGAACATGGATTCCAAGCCTATCACTCATTACTAGGGTAAACTTAGGCGAATTATGCCTAGTGTTTTAAGTCTGTGGAATGTGTAAAACAATTCTATTTTAAACATTTGGAAATTACGATATATAATGTATATAAAATACAAAAGCATAATATATATTGGGAATACCTGCTTTCTTTTTTCCATATCCTTTCCCCTGTTTTATCTCTTTCATTTAATGTAAAAGTTTTTGACAATTGCATTTTTATTTTGTTAATCATTATGCAACATATGCTTAGTAAATATTATTTGGGCTTAATTGATTAAAGGGCTAGTTGTAAGATTAAAAGTTAAAATTTCATTTTCTGTGAATCTATCTTGTATAGCTAAAAATTGTCAACAATTTAACAGAGTGCAAATTTCTTCTCTGAAAATATTTATAGATAATACATGCTTATATTAATAAAGTGATGTCATATTAATTTATTGTCCTGCAATCTTCTTTTGTCTGTTAACAATGCCTATATCATTAAATGTCATTCAGTATATGTCATATTTATTTTCACTCTCTGTATGTATTTTATTGTATGAATATACTGTAGTTTTTCAATCATACCTCTACTGATAAATATTTGCATCATTTTAAAATTTTTGCTATTACAATTTTTGTGAAGCAGATTCACTCTATACTGATTATCAACTAGACTGAGTCTCTTGAGAAAGATAGCAATATCAACAAGTTACAGGAAATGGACTTATTACATACAGACAGGTAGAAAAAGAAAACATAGGCTTATGATTCATGGCAATCTGGTTCATTGAGGCTCAGGAAAGCTGCCCCAAGCATATTGGAGCTTGACTACAGGTGTCTCATTTGCAACACAGCTACAACTCTCCCTGGGGTTTATACCCCTGTGGCCCATGAAGCACTGGACTAAAGTGTTGAATGTGATCTGCTTCTAGTGGGCACTAACATAGAGCCTGAGCTATTCTGGCCAGTGAGCTCTTATCACAGGATGGTACATGCCCAGCACATTTTACTTACTTGTGAGAAATATTAATGGTAAAGAGAGAGAACTGGCTTTGTGCAAGGCCACCAGAGACCTTTCCTACATGTTGCAATCCACATAGTAAACTAAATGTCTGCATATGCTTTTCAAAATACATATACAGAATATTCATACACGTATATTAATATAAAAGTGAAATTACTTAGTTATATGGTATGCATAAACTTTATTTGAATTGATGCTGACCACATTTAAAAGTGATAGAAATGCTCACTTCTCAATTGTGTAAAATCATGCTCACTTTTGACCCTTTCTTGCCCAAATTTTCATTTATAACTCAGCCAAATGGTAAGTAAAAATTATTCAAATATAATTTAATTCAAATTCTTCAGTTATCAGTCAGGTGAGGTTTTTGAGAAATTCATGTATTTTTTGTAATTTGTGGGTTGTTGATTCTGTTTACCTATTTTTCAATGATTTCTTGCTTATTGCTTCCCAAATGTGATTATGAAGGGGTGTAGAAAAAGTGTCTGAGCATTTCCCTAAAGGAATAGACTAGGACTTCACTTGGTATAAAGGAGAGACCTACTTTATGAAATACTATATTGAGGTCCTGAAGAGTGCCATTAATAGTGACGTGTGGTACTCATTTGTTACTGCACAGAAAACAACCTTGTTGATAGATGATGTGCACTGGAATTCTGGGTCTTCCTGTTAGCAAAATATTAAGACAAAAGAAGAGTAAAATATTATTGGGCAATTTTAGATGTTATATTCACTATATAGTTCATCTCATTGAATTTTTTGAGTAATCTCCTTATTCACAAAATTTTTCAGATGTATCATCAGAAGGACAAAGAGGTTAATGAAGTGTCTCCCATTCCCACATTTTTAGTATAGCTATGAGTTTAAGTTCCAGACATTGCCAAAATTCATATGCTTTTCACCATAACACAATGCCTCATGACATTTTATTTTATTTTATCTTATTGGTACTGGGGATTGAATCCATAAATACTCTACCATTTTGCTACATCCCTAGTCCCCTTTATTTATTTTCAGTCTATCTAAGTTTTCCAGGCTGTCTTTAAACTTGGCATCCTTCTGCCTCAACCTCCCAAATAATTGTGATTATAAAGTGTGCAGCATTGCCTCTGGCTTGCCTCATGTTTTTATTTTTAGTTTAACTTAATTGTATTGGCACATTATAATTATACATTGTAGAGATATTCAAAGTTTCCACTTTGAATATGCACACAACATCACTTGGAGTGCTTTTCTCTTTCCTACTTTACTCACTTCCTCCTTCCTCCCTGATTCTAGCAGGAATGATAGGGATACATTCATATGCACACATTACATTGTTTGGTCTGTTTTCTTCCCCAAACCTCATTTTTCCTTCTCTTCCCTCCATCAATCCCCTTCATCTACTTTACATTTCTCTCTCCTCACTTTCACAAGGTCCTTTTTCTTTCCTGTTTTCTTTCTAGCTTCTACATAGTCATTAAAAAAACCAAATTCTAACAATTTAAAGAAGCAATCTCCTTGTACTCATGGAATATTGTGGCAGCTTGTTAAAAGACAGTTCATCTTTTGGGAAAAATGAAACCAAATGTTCTCCCAAGGTAGCCAATGACTACTCAGTGAGCAGTGTATACACCAGTGTGGCTATAGTTCAAAAGAGGAAGAGAGTAATTTCAGTCTCTATCTAGGTCTTGAAGAAGAGATAACAACTGAAAAGGCAGGACAGAGCCCTTAGGCTGGGATACTGATTTCAGTAAAAATGAGGGGGATGCTATGATATTGTACTTCTCAGTTGGTTACAGTTAAAAGAATTCATGAATGGAGAAACCATTTTTTTTTCTAGCATTTTCCTGAAACATATGAAATATACTATGTGCTTAAATATATAGTTGTAGCACTTACCCAGTTGTCAGAAGAATTTTCCAGATAATAAATTGAAATATTATAAGTAGAGGAGATATTACAAGTACAACAAATGGCATTTCACGCATTATACAAAAGAATGAAAGGATAAAAAAAATTCTCTTCTGTTAAAAGGAATCACATATATACATGCAAAAAACTTAAGTTTTTAGAAGAAAAGCCAGCAGGAAAAAATGTACTCAAAAGTGAAGTGAGGACAATACAGCCAAGGTTGTTTCCTTTAGTCATTAGAGGTGTATATAAGGAACAGACTATTTCAGAGATAAGGAAATGGCATTAGTGTTTTCTGATATAGAGTCATCAAAATCTATTTAGTTTTTATGGTTAGATTAAGTTTCTGACCTTACAGGGGACTTCAAAGACAGATAAGTGGCTAGATAAAACATCCCAACAGAATTTAATTAAATCTATAATGAACATTGGTTTTGTGTTATCCAGATGAATTTCCAGTTTCTTGCAATTTGTGTAATCTTGGTAGATTTCACTAAAGTCAAGTTCTTGTTTCTGGCTATGAGATATTTGCTGATGGTGTGGCCAAAGAACAAAGAAATTATTTACTTTCATTTAGAAATGAAGGCCTTTACCTTCTAGGAGCCCATCACTGTGAGGGCTACTGATAAGAGTCCTAAAAAGTATACAATGGTAACCTTAGTAATAGCTATAATTTATTGAAAATTTATTGCATGCAGGGTTATTACATTCATGAACTCATCTAGCCTTAATAATAATCCTATGTGGTGGGTAAAACAATTGTTAACCCAATTTTATAAATGGGGGAACTGAGAATCAGAATAGCACCTGAGACTCTAGGTTTTTTTTTTTTTTTTTTTTTGTGTGTGTGTGTGTGTGTGTGTGTGTGTGTGTGTGTGTATGTATGTGGTGCTGGAGATTGAACATAGAGGCATCCTACCTCAAAGTCATGCCCACCCCAGCCCTATTTTTAATTTTGTAATACCTTCAATGCCAGAATTCTAACTACTGGGTATTGAACCCAGGGGCATTCTACCTATGAGGTACAGCACCTGCTTTTTTTATTTTGAAAAAGGGTCTCACTAAGTTGTTGAGGGTCTTGCTAAATTGCTGAGGCTCACCTGGAACCTGTGATCCTTCTCTTCCAGACTTTCAAGTATTGGTATGACAGCAGTGTGACATCATGCCTAGTCACCCTGCTATATTCTTAAACAGTATGGTTAATTTGGTAGGCAGCAGTGGGAAGAAGTACAGAGTGCTGAGGAGTCAGAAGGCCTGTATTTGAATTCTAGTTTTGATACTCACTAGCTGTGTAACCACTAATGAATCATCTGTCCTAGCTGAATGTTGATTTTCTCAAATGTCAAACATAGATAACAAAAGTAGTCTATGTGTAGGGCTTCAGATGTGATATATGAGAAAAAACATGTAAGAGTATTTAACACAGCTCATGGCACAATGTATATTGATCTATCAAACACAGATCTATGGTCAATGTGGGGAAGAAGTACATGCTTTGCATTCAAATAGGAAAAAAAAAGAGTAAATAAAGGTCAGAAAGTGAAAAGGAAGGTCTTACATACTGCAGTTATACCATAAAGTCAGGTGAGAGATTTAATTATAAATCTCTCTAGGTTTCCCCCTTATTTTAGAAAGCTATGCCTCTTCTAGAGTGGTGAGTACAGAACAGGGGTTCAAATTAAACAAAGAAATCAAGTCAGGAGGTTTCAGTCCAGTTTACCTTCTTATAAACAGCATTGATTAGAATGTTGGTTTCTCCTCCTAAGCTTTATTTTCTTGCTGTTCAAAATGGTACAATGATAACATAATCATTTCCTTTGTGAGGAAAAGTACCACACAATTATGAAAATACTTTAGAACTCTAATCCACTTTTTCTAAAAAAATAGAAGCTGATTGAAAGTAGGTATAGGGACTTTTATTTCTCCATCTATGGAGCCCAGGTAGCAAGTACTTACCTATATCTTAAAATTGTTATGGAAGGTTTATAGTTCCCTAGAAAGCTATTCTTTGTTGATTTCTATTACTGAAACATATCAGGCAACTTATAAAGACTTATTTGCTGTGAACTTAATCCCTTAGCATTTGGGATGACTATGAATTATTTCCTTTCTGATTAAATGCAAACTAGGCTACTGTAAACATTTTATATCTGTCTCTCATATTGCGGATATTGAATTGGAGGCCAGTCTACTCCAGCTGTCATCTCAAGCATTGAAGCCAAAATTTGGTGTCTTTTTCTAGACATTGTCTCCGTAGCACTTTTGTAGATTCTGATGGATGAATGCCATCAAGTAAGCCTTCCACCATAATATTTTAAGTAGCCAGGAGCATATCTATATAGCAATTACTTTTTCAACCAAGTGAAATCACTCTGAGTGAAGTCAGAGTGATTTCACTTGGTTGAAATAATAGCCCCATTAAAGCAGGATGGAACTTTATAAGGACCTTTACATTTTATTTTTATATTGTTAGGCATATAAACAATAATACCATATACTTGTTTGCGTAAACCTGTAAAGGCTAAAAGTAATTCAAAATATACATTGTTTTCTTATCAGAGAGATGCAGCTATATAAAAAAGATAAGGCATCTCAAAAGAATTCACTATATCCAAAATTTAACAGAAGTCGAAAGAATCATTACATCTACCCAAGTAAATATTTTAGAGGTAATAGTGTTTTACCACCAAAAATATACTTAAATATGATTGTTCATGGTTCATTTAATCATTTAGTCATTCATTGCAAAAAACATTTAGTGGATATCTATTTATACAATAGCTCCTGCAGAAAAGGATATGAATTTTAAAAACCAATTATTTTAAAGAAAACATGGATAAAACATGATTAGTAGCAAACATATAAGCAATGTGAAAACAACACATACATATAGTGGTGGAGGTAGCTATTGTTAATGACAGAAATGGCAGGAAGACATGCTTCTGTTTCTTTAAGAAGATTCTTTAGCTAAGACAAGAGTTGATCCCTGTTTTGTGAAAGGGGTGTAAAACTCTCAGAAAGAATGGGGTTGGAGAGGGAAAAAGAGCATTGCAGGCAGAGTGAACCGCAAGATAGCAGGGCACCATGTCTTTCTTTAAATCGGGAAGTCACTGAAAGTTTAGTGGGAAGAGAGTGCCATGGTCAGAATGTGATTTACAAAGACAAAAACAGCTATGATATGAAACAAAGAAGACAGAGAAAGAGAAACCAATTAGCTTATTACAATACTTTAGGCCAGCAGGATAGAAAATATGAATCCAGGAATGGACTGATTAAGTGTGATATAGCAATGTAGAATCTATGGAATTTGATATGAGATTGTAGGATAATCAAAGAGGGAACACAATCTGTTTTAAGCTTTAAATCTTGGTGACTAGGAGATAGAAATGGTATCAGCATAGATTTAACAGGCAGTAGGAGAATGTAAAGTCCACTTTTAGGTAGTGCCCTTGAAATGCACATAGGTGGCATGATTCTGCTGCTGCAGGAGATGTTAGACAGCTTTGCTCCTAGGCTGGGGCTTCCTGCAGCCTATGTCCAAGCAGCCGGCATCTTTGGAAACTGGTCCATAAATTTTAGGGAATCCAGATGCTATGCCAGTAGGAGCATATTGCAACAGGAATTCACAATTTATCTTTAATTGACACACAATGGCAGCAAATCACATAATTTGCATTCTGGCTGCAACACCAAGCCAGTACTGAGTTGGAGACAATAGTTTGGGATCTCTATCTGGTCACACAGAGTTTTTGCCCATACAAATGAGCACAAATGCAGCAGGCAATTCTTTTGTGACTAATAATGGCTCTTTTCAGATTCTGAGCAGAGTTTGTTTGCTTGTTCATTGTTCCCTTTCTGATTTGGGTGTGTTATGCAGCTTCACAAGCCCCATCCCAGCTGCAGGAGAATCAAAGCAGAGTTAATCAAATAGGCAATTTACATACACATTTACAAAATAAATCCAAGCAAACAAACAGCAATAGTGCTATGCATGTACCAGGATTTGAAGAAAATGTCATTTTTTTTTCCCTTTAGGCATGAATGAACTGATATTGTCTTCTCTTATTGCTATCTTTAAAAACAACAACAGCAATAATAACAGCAAAAAACAAAGCAAATAAAACTACTGGTGACATTTCCCAGTATACAATAATTTGAGGTACATATATTGTTCCTTAGATTGGTAATGGCCAATAACATTAAAAGAAAATATATAGTCATCTTTACACAACATCTTTACACAATTAGGAAAATTTGTTGCCTTTCCAAGTGGTCTCTACCTAGAATCCCTGGTAATGCTCCTGGCAGATCCAGAACATCTTTCTTTTTGAGCTTGCCCTAACTGGTATATGAAGCTGTCATTTATTTGCTCAGCACCTCAGGCTCTTTGTGTGTGTGTGTGTGTGTGTGTGTGTGTGTGTGTGTGTGTGCGCGTTGCTGAGGATTGAACCCAGGGATATTCTACCTTTGAGCTATACTCCCAGCCCTATTTTTTTTGAAACAGGTTCTCACTAAATTGCTGACAGTCTCATAAGCTGCTGAGGCTTGTCTCCAACTTACGATCCTCCTGTCTCTGCCGCCCAAATACATGGATTACAGGTGTGCACCATCACACATAGCTCAAGCTCTTCTTATGGTAGAATGTAGAGTCAATAGTGTTGCCAGTTGCCATAGCTGTTGTATCATTAGTTTCCAGTGACAAGATCAGAGTAATGGGAAATTTTGGGTTTATTAGGCCATTGATGAATTTCCCCCATTTTGTCTACCCATGTAAATGACATGCATTAGCTTTTCTGCCTAGCACCACTCAGGAACATCTCTTTCCTTCCTCTATATGCATATTTATGGCTATGGGAACCAGAGCCCAGTCCCTGCAGCTGCCTGAGTTTAGCTTCCAGAACCAACCCTGGCTTTCTCCCTTCCATCTGCTTTGAACTATGTCTCATTTGGCTCTGGGTCTTCATTGCTTCTGTCTCCCTGCCCTGTTTGGAAGGATGGTTCAGTTTCTTATCTTTGGCAATGGTGACTGTCTCTGACTCACATTGCTGCTGAAAACATTACTCTGCCGTAGACGCCACCCTGCCAAGTGTGCTAAGCCTTACCCCTGATTCACAAAAAGAAGAAGCCAAATTGGGCCCCTTCCCCTGAGCCCCAGAGTCTAGAATGCCTGCTTTCCTTTTGAGGCATTGCTCCATCAGGACCTTGGGTCTTGCTCTCAAATTACTTTCCTCTTTTTTCCTCAGTCCTAGTTATATGTGCCTGATATCCTAGAAATAAAACGATGCTACAGAGTGGGCTTCCTTCATCATTTCTTCCTTTCTGTAATCACTTAATTACACATATGGGAAATGTGTGAATATAGGAGTCAGTATGTGGGTTAAAATTCTGGAATTCTATTACATATTGTAACCAAATTCTTACCTTTATGCCCAAAAGAATGGAGGGGTTCATCTTATTGGGTTCTTGTCTATGAAATTAAAAGTCAACAGTCTATAGAAGATTGAGTATAGGAATATAAAGATTTATTTTAAATCATGGAAAGTTAGAAGACAAAATCAGCTCCCCCAACACAGAAGGTAGGGATCCCCAAAAGAGAGTAAAGTTGAAGCTCTTGGGAGGTGAGCTTTTATTCCTTCTTGTGGTCTCCCATCTGTTCTTTTGTGATTAGTCAGATTTGGGTTTTGGGGGCACAATATGTTTTATCCAGTTTCAATCTCCTTAATTTGAATTATTATCTGTGGGCTGTGGGCTGTGGGCTGTGGGCTTTAATCTCCTGGTGCCACTTTTCTGCTCACCTTTCCCCATCTTTGTTTACACAGGTTGTTCTCAGAATGCAGCCCACAGAAGGGGCTGAGGTTTTGTTTAGATTTCCATAGTCCTTGCCTGGTCATTGTTACCCTTGTATCTTATTAAACTTCCCTGTTTTTGTTCTTTTTTTCTTCTTTATACAGATGGCCTTTTTTTTTTTTTTTGCGGTACTGGGGATTGAACTCAGGGGCATTCTACCTCCGAGCTATACCCCCAGCCCTATTTTTTATTCTTCATTTTGAAACTGAGTCTCACTAAGTTGCGGAGTGCCTCACTAGGTAGCTGAGGCTGGCCACGAACCCGGATCCTCTGGTCTCAGCCTCCCGAATGCTGGGATTACAAGCGTGCACCACCACGCCCGGCTCAGATGGCCTCTTTTATCCCTTCCTGTTTCCAGGTCTTCTGCCTTGCCTCAATAGTTTATTACATATAACTGAAAGCTTTTTTTTTTTTTTTTAATGTAACAGCTTTCTTATCTATTAAATGAAACGATAATATTTATAGACTAGACCAGTGGGCAGGTCAGTTTTTATGAGTCACTATGTTCTTTGCTGAATAAAATTATTGGGTTTATAGGTGTGATATAGGCACAGATTTATTTCACAATTATTTATGTATCCTGTCTTCAAAGCAATGTAACAGTATCCTAGAACCTCACAACTGAAAAGTCATTTAAAAAACATTGAGACTAATGACAATTCAATGTAGAAATCATAACTGTAATACCTTTGGCACATGCCCATCGGCCACCATGTAAACATACTCATCAGTAGGAAACTCCTTATTCTTAAGTTAGCCTATTCCATCATTGAACAATTTTGACAATTTGGAAAGACTTTTCATATAGAATCAAATGCTACCTCCTTGATTGCAATTTTTTGGAATTTTTATTTATTAGATTATTTAAAACAAACATATTTTCCCCCTAGTTCTCCATTTCTTTTTGTTCATTATGTGTGCACTATTCAAACAGATTGGAAATATATATCCCTCCACATCTGATTGGCTGTTGAATTTGATATTTGTCTTTATCACTTTAATAACTACATAAACCATTCTCAGGGAAGTGAAAATTTCCAAAAAAACTGTATTCTAAACATTCAATATCCAAAGCCATCTGCTCTACCTAGAAGAGACAGGATTGATGTACAAGATGTTGGAAATTACTTTTTCATAAGTGAATCCCAAAAGGATAGCCTTCCAATAGGCAAATCAGCTTCTCTGATGATTTCTGATAGGACCTGGCAAGCCTATTTTATCATGAGCAGGGATTTTTGCTAGGTGGTCATTGAACTTGTCAATCAAAATCTAACACAAATATATGATCCTTATAGAGACACAAAAAGAAAGAGAATAGCACTAATAGAATCCAGAATATTATTGTAAGTAGCAATTATTTGGGTCCAAGGCTAATTAATATTTACATAAATGTTAAAAGTAAATATTTTTCTATGTCTTTAATATCTTCCCTGGCAGTGAGCTCAATCCCACAGATGCAAGCCCATCCACTGAAGATTAAGTCTGATTATACTACAGTTTGTTTCTGATGTTGTTATTGTCATTGCAATGGCATGTGGCTCCCCCTACTTTGTATCATTTAGACAAAATTATGCATACTAAATCATTCATTCATTCATTCACTTTGGAATGTTGTGTTGTTTTCTTTGAGAAAAGTATTTGTTGAGTGCCTATTCTGTAGAAAGCCCCAGCCTAGCCTAACATGAAACACCAAATGCAGAAGTACTGCTTTGTGCTCTAAGGACAATTGGTAGATGCATCCAACAGTTATTGGAAAATCAAAAATAGCTCTAAAGTTTCAAAAGTAGAAAGTACTATGAAGTAGAACTACAAGGCTTCACGGGCTCATATCATAGGGTGAACAGACCAATTCTGGTAGTGGCAGAGGTCAGAGAGGTGGTGTTGATGAACAAGACACTTCTTGAGGAGATGACCTTGAAAGCTGAAGAATGAGTCACTGTTAACTAAGAGAGTTGGAGTGGGAACAGTGAAGAGGCCTGACCTCCTGGGCACAGAATGGCCTGTGAGAAGATTTTGAATGAGACAAGATTCAGAGTACACACACATAGTCATCATTCCTCCATGACAGTGCACTGATGCTCTTTTGTATCTGCCCAGTCCACAGGTCTTGGTGTCTCTCAGCCTTTTCTCACATGTCATGAGATCAACAGCTCTCCTTTTTTATTCTTTTCTGTCCATGCTCCAGCTTGTCTTTTTCTCCTTTGTGTATTCATAACAACATAACATTCTCCTTGTATATTGGTCAAAAATCAATGCCTCTGAGTCTCAAACTGGGGAAGGAAAAGACTACAACTTAAGTTCTAAAAGAAATACCTGAATTGAATGTGGTGCTGCATGTCTTTAATCTCAGTACTTGGGAGCCTGAGACAGGAGGATTGAAAGTTTGCAGTCAGCCTCATCAATTTAGTGAGACCCTGTTTCAAAATAAAATAGGACTGGGGATATAGTCAGAAGTAGAATGCCCCTGGGTTTCATCCCTAGTACTACATCTAAAGAAAGAGAAGAAAGAAAGAAAGAAAGAAAGAAAGAGAGAGAGAGAAAGAAAGAAAGAAAAGAAATGAACATAAGAAGCCATGTTGGCTACACTGATAGCCAACATTTTCAGGAGAAACCACAACAAACCCTGCTGGGCTGACTAGGGCAGAGCTATCTCCTACATTTCTCTACTTACTGTACCCTCATAAATATTTTAAAGATGAAAAAAAAAGAAGGAAAAGCTGAAGGATTTAGAATCAGTCTCCAAGTAACTTTGACCAATATAAATAGTATTTTGATGTAGAACAAAAGGCAACAAAACAAAATAACTCTTTCATCAATTTCTATAAAGTTCTACATTATATGAGTATCTTTAAACTTTTTTTTCACCCCTTTTCTCTCAACTTGAAGTTCCATGGGGCCTATTTCTCTTCATAAATAGTTCTTACCCCAGACTGAAAAATGTCACCATTGGCAATGAATTACTCCATGTTGATGAGGTACCAAGTGGCTGCCAAAGAGCTCTGGAGGCTTCAGCCGAATGGATAAAAGGAAATATCTGAAGGGGAGAAGTTTGATCTAGTAAATAAATTTGACTGGCATTAAGTATTTAATGTGGCAGTTTGCTCCATGAAGGTAGTACATAAAATGCATAATGGCATAGCCTCCATTTGGGCTTTACTGTAAGTCTGACAAGCACCGACCAGGCTGTGTGGCATTAAATTGCAAGTGACAAGTTCTGATAGACCTGTCAGCTTGAGAAGGTTTACTTTAAAGCAAACAAAAGGCTGCAGGTTCTTTTATTAATGAGGTAATGTTCAGTTAGAAGAGGAGGGGTACTGTGATAGAATCAAAAGCTCTGGAATCAACCAGGCCTGGGTTTGAATAACTGGCTCTTAAAATTATTGCTGTGTGATCCTTGGGCAAATGTCTTCACCTCTCTGAGTCTCAGGTTAATAATGAGTAAAATGGCAAATACTTATGTTTCAGGCTTCTCTAAAGTAAGTTTCTGAGGAAACAGTCTGTGGAATGAAGATTTGTATTCAGGTCGTTTACTTGTGTCCTGCTCTGGGAACAGCAACAGCAGGAGGGTGAGGGTATGGTATGGAATTGAGAGAGAAGTTTGATATTTCCCTTCTCTTCCTTGAGCCATGTGCTTTGATAGCCATTTTATTTTCAGAGTTCAGAGCTTGGATTCAGCTGAGAACAGAAAGGCTAAACACGGTCATAAGCTAGGTCCTGGGAATGGAAAAGAAGATGCAGCTGGGGTGCAGGTGGTTTATTTGGGAGCAATCTCAGGTATACCACCTGTGAAGGATCCAGGGAAGCAGGATTAGGCACAGCTAAAGGTTGATCTGCAGTGCACATATGACTCAGCAGATCCCAGGGGGATCAGTGACTCAGGGATGAAACTTTAGAGGCATCTCACACTGAAGCAAGGGAGCTGGGTCTTTGCCAGTTACTACCTTTGAGGATGTAACTTTGGGTGAGATATCTCCTTTAGGACAAGTGTGGTTTCTGGAGGATTCAGCTGTGAGCCAAGAGAAGACAACTCCCTTGGCAGGTAGTGGATGAGTGTCTTGGTTCTAAATAGTCTACCCTCGTATTGGGCATGGTGGCCCACACCTGCAATCCCAGGTTGGAAAGCTGAGACTGGAGGATTGTAGTTGTTGAAGGCTAGTCTCAGCAACTTAGCAAGACTCTCAGCAACTTAGTGAGACACTGATTCAAAATTTAAAACTAAATAAATAAAAGAAGATGAAGGTGTAGCTTGGTGGTAGAATGCCCCTGGGGTTCAATCCCCAGTACCAAAAAAAAAAAAAAAAAAAAAAACCAAACCCAAAAAAGTAAATAATCTACCTGATTTGATTCATTGCTTTATATAATAAAGCACTGACACCTTCTGGAACAATTTTTTCCCAGATCTGGTTGAGCACTTCCTGGGAACACTTACTAGTTGGTGCATTTGTCCAGAATTGATAAGAAGTAGTTCATACTACTTTTTGTGTGGCAGGGATAGGATATGTAGGAACTTTTTTCACCAGATGTCTGCATAGTATTTCTATTTACAGTAGTGTTTTTAGGGAATAGCAGAAACGTTAATACATTTCTATTGGTTTCAATTCGGAATAACAAATTTTGCCTGTAATTATCCCCATGATCTCTAAGAGTGGGAATGTTTCAGATGATAAAAGTAAGATAGAACAGAGAGTCCTGTATATGCTAGTATACCCTTAAATTTTGATTATTTTTAAGTGATTCACATTCCCTCCAAGTTGGGATGATCATTTCTCATTACATATTCCTCATGGTTGAGGCCACGCTCGAATCACTGAATAATAAGCGAACATCATAAAGAGTAGCAAGCAGATGAGGAAACCTTTCCTGTTGCAGTGTTAGTGTACAGTAGGACTAAGTGAGGGAGGAAAGCAAATATTGTTAGTTCTGTTATATGTCAGATTCTGAAGGAGGTTCTCAAATTACCACATCCCATTAACTTACCATAATTCACCACTTTGTGAATTAAAATTTATTTTTGTGGGGCATGCTGGCACATGCCTGTAATCCCAGTGCTTGGGAGGGTGAGAAAAGAGGATTGTAGGTTTGAGGTCAGCCTCAGCAATTTGGCAAGACCCTGATTCAAAATAAAAATAAAAAGGTCTGGGGGTGTATATCTCAGACAGAAGTAGAATTTCCCTGGGTTCAATTCCCAGTATAAAATACACACACACATACACACACACACACACACACACACACACACATTGTCTTTTATTTAATAAAAACACAAAGCATTTGAATTTTTATTATAACCTCAAGAATGTTTCATTCAAATACATTTCTAATAATATACAAAGTCATATTCCATTTTCTCTTCACTGAAATTTCCTATATTTTATTTTGTATGAACAGTGTTTAAAAATTGTGATATTTAATTTTTATTATTAAAAAATATGACACCAAACTGGGCATCATAGCTCAGGCCTATAATACCAGTAGTTGGGAGGCTGAAATAGTAGGATCACAGGTATGAGACCAGCTCCAGCAACTTAGCAAAGCCTCTCGCCATTTAATGAGACCCTGTTTTAAAATAAAAAGTAAAATAAGGTTGAGGGTGCATCTCAGTAGTAGAATGTCCCTCTTGGGTTCAATCCCTAGTGCCACACCAAAAAAAAAAAAAAGAAAACGTAATGCCACTGCACAAATGTAATGCTTAGCTAGTTGTGTTGGTAAACAGGAAAAAAAGAGGTAATTTTTCTAAAGCATGATTCATGATAATATGGTTTTATTTAACAAATAGTGACTGGAGGCTTTGTTCATACTAGATATCTCCAGTTTGTGTTGGAGTTCTATTAGTGAAAACTACACAGTCCCTGTTGTATGTTGTTATACTTTACCCCAGACTTACTGAGTTTCAGCTATGAAACCTGAATTTCATCTAGGTTGAGAACCACTGATGTGCTAAATACTCACCTCTTTCCCCAATGTAGAAATAGAGAAGCAAAACAGAAATGGAGATTTCACCTAGATTATTCCTCCAGGGGACAGACAAGGCCAGGGGAAGGTCCACTTCAGAAGACAGTACTTAATTGAAGCCCAGGCACTGAGTAAAACCAAAAGGTTTCTATGCAAGTTAATTTGAGAAAAGGTTACTCAGAGGCAGATATTTGGAGAAAGAAGCCAGATTTTGCCTGGAAATAACATACACCATGTCTGTATAACAAGAATAATAAAGAGAAGAAATGAGAAAGAATGCCAAGAAGAATTGAGAAAATCCTAGACTGAGAACTTTCGAGTAGATTAGAAAATAATTGTGCATATGACAATATCAATATGGCTATAGTTATTGGTGACCAAAATCTTACTACACATTGAGGACACATGGATGATTTCTTTAAGTTTTATTTTATTTTAATTTATAAATAAAAATTGTGTATTTTTTCATTTACAAAGATTTTTTATTGGTGCATTATAATTATACATCAGAGTGCTTTTGGGGTCTTGTTGAGAAAGTTTTTACCTGTGCCTATGTGTTGAAGTGTTGTTCTTATGCCCTCTTCAAGTAGCTGCAAGGTCCCTGGCCTGACTTCCAGGTCTTTGATCCACCTTGAGGCACAAGCAACTCAAAGGAAGATCAATACATGGGATTGCATTAAACTGAAGAGCTTCTGTGCTGTGCAGCAAAGGAAACTATCAAGAACCTCAACAGAGAGCCCACAGAGTGGGAGAAAATTTTTGCCAGCTACTGTTCTGATAGAGATCTAATATCTAGGATATACAGAGAACTCAAGAAAATCACAGCTAAGAAAACAAATAACCCAATCAAAAAATGGGCAAAGGATCTAAATAGACACCTCACAAAAGAAGAAATACAAACAGCCAATAAATGTATGAGGAAATGTTCAACATTAGCAATCAGAAAGATGCAAATCAAAACTACTTTGAGATTTCACCTAACTCTAATCAGAATGGCAATCATAAAAAACACGAACAACAACAAATGCTGGCAGGGGTGTGGAGAAGTGGGAACCCTAATACATTGTTGGTGGGATTGCAAATTAGTGCAACCACTTTGGAAAACAGTATGGAGGATCCTCAGACGAATGGGAATGAACCTACCCTATGATCCAGCAATACCACTTCGGGGTATCTACCCAAAAGAATGGAAACCAAACTATCAGACAGACACATATGTATCTATGTTTATAGTTGCACAATTCACAATTGCCAAGCTATGGAAACAGCCAAGATGTCCATAGACAGATGAATGGATTACAAAACTATGGGATATGTACACAGTGGAATTTTACTCAGCCATAAAGAAGAACGAAATCATGTTATTTGCAGGGAAATGTATGGAACTGGAAAACATTATGTTAAGTGAGATTAGTGAGTCACAAAGAGTAAAAAAGCATATGTTCTCCCTAATATGCAGATGCTCGGGAAAAGATGGGGCATAAGAGGGTCTCCAGATGAAAAAGGAGGAATCTTCGATAAGCAAAGAAGTTGACTTAACTGAAGGGGATGGTTGGGGGGATGGGGAGGGGGAGACACCCAAATGCACATGATGTACTTTCACAAATATATCAGTCAATCACTAATCTGAACTTGAGAAGGAGGGAGGGCAAGGGAGTGGTTTGGGAATTGGGGAAGGGGTTAAATGAGAAATGTGTGCATATATGCCCTCATTAGCTTGTACCTAACAAAGATGTATGATTACAATGCACCAATTATTATAAAAAATAAAAATAAATAAAATAAAAATAATTATACATCAGAGTGAAGTTCAGACTGATACAAATTTTTGAGAAAATTTTTGTATTTTCATGGGTAGAGTGTGATATTTCTTTACATGAATTTGTTTGGGAGACTCAAATCAGGCTAGTTAACATGGCCTGTATGTGAAGTATTTATAATTTCCTTTTGATGAAAAGATTTAAAATATACTCTTTTAGCAATCCTAATAATATATGTATGTAATGCATTATTATTAACTATAGCCAAGATATGAAATCAACCTAAGTCTCTATCAAAGGATGAATAGATTTTAAAAAGGTGAGTGGCAATTTACTGGCTGTTTTTATGGATTAGGCAAGGTTGATTTTAAGGCATTATGGAAAAGAGAACTGATACAGAACAAGAAAATACAGTGGCTGGGAGAGATAGATTCTTCTCAATACTCTGTGCAGCTCCAAAAGGAAGAGAAAAGATGGGCTGGACCCTGAGTATGTTCATATTTCAACAGAGATTCTGAGGGGAGACAATGCTTGAGAAGGAGTAGACATAATTTATTTGTTGGGTTACTAGAAGGAAACGGGTTAGAATGAGCTCTATGACAAAATACTAGGTTAAAAAACTGAGAAGGAGACTTTCTCTTATGGTAATGGCCAAGTAGCTTGTATTAGCATAGATGCCTGCAGGTGACAATTATAGACTCTGTATACAATTTATTCTAAAATATATGCTTTGAAAACATTGGAAATCAACCCAATCAGGCTTGCCATGGTTGTTATGGTTGTAACATTAATATGGAAATGTAGAAACAACACAAACACTAAAATAGTCAAAATAATCATGAAAAAGTATAAAAAGTTTGAAGAGCTTTAAGACATCGTGAAAAGCTACAGAAAGCAAGACAATATCATATTGGTATGAAGATAGAGTTTGGATTAATAGAGCAGACATAGGCTAATAGAACATACTCATATGTTCAATTTTTTTGAAAAATATATAAAAGTAGTTGAATAAGAGAAAGCAAACTCTTTTTAACAAATGGTAAAGGAATAATTGGATATTTGTATAAGAAAAATTGAACTTCAACTGCTCCTTCCTTCTGCACACAAAAATTAAGCTCCAAAATGAAACATCAGGCTTTTAGAAAAAAAAAAAAGTTTGCAATCTGAGGGTAGTTACATGTGTCTTTAAAATCAGAGAAGTTTTAATAACCATAGAAAACATTTGTAAGGTTGCCTTAATCAAGATAATAAATTCTGTTCATTAAATACATAATCAAGTGAATAGAAAAGCTACAAACTTGAAGAATGTATTCACAAACATTTATCTGGCAAAAGTCTTCTATCCAGAATATATGAAATACTCCTTAAAACTTATAATAAAAGTTAAATAATACTATTCAAATAATAAGTATATGACTTAATAGATAATTTTAAACTATAATAAAATGATATCTAGAAATCAAAGTCCATTAATAGTTTTCATCATTAATTATTAAAGCAAAGACAATTAAGAAAACATGCTCACATCCACTTGAATGGTGAAAGTTAAAACAAAAACAAACCTGAAACAAAATAAAACAAAATACCTGTCAACACTAAATGTAGTTGAGGCTATAGAGCAATTGGAACATTCATGCATTGCTCTTGAGAGTGTAAAATGGTACCATACCTTCGGAAAAGGTTTTGTCTTGTTATTTTTTTTTTCCAAAGTGAAATCTATAGAATGCTTCCAAGATCCCCATGCCCGTGTACATGTGTAGAAATTTCTATCTTCTTGAGTATGGTTAGAACCTGTGAATAGCCATCTCCTTGATTAAGTTGCAATGTAAAAAACTACAGTAAGATTCTCAATTGACTTTGAAGCCATGTCATGAGTTGGCCACATGGTTAGGACTTGTAGACATCTTCTAGGAGGTAAAAGCAGCCCCTGCCTGACAGTCAGTAAGGAAATGGGGACATTAGTCCTACTACCTCAAGGAAACCAAATCTATTAACTTGAATGAGCTTCAAAGAAGACCCCAAGCTCCAGATGAGAACACAACCCCAGTTGCCAGACTTTTGATACTGCAAACAGAAAACTGAGTTGCCAGAATTCAGACCCACAGAAATAGTGAAACAAATAAATGTTTTAAGCCACCAGATTTATGGTAACTTATTACAGAATGATAGAAAATGAATGCAGACTTGCTATTTATCACCCTCCTTTTGCTGAAATGGATGCAATACTTTTTACCTACGGAACCGAACCTTTGAACTCATTTCCTTTCTTTGTCATCTTGAGTTCTGTGACAGTGATAGATCATCCATAAACCCCTCCTTGGTATATAGACAGAGAAGGAAGAAGCAAAGTGGCCCATCATGATGTCATCAACTGCAGTCTCCATAGAGTACAAGTTCCATCTTTGCAAATGACTGTGTCCTTATTCCCAGCTACTACACATCCCATGCACCCATCTATTTTGGTTCCCGTCCCATGCAAGACTTTGTAACTTACTCTGAGTTCTTACCTCTGCCAAATATATTTCGTTTCAGATTATGTTTTTCTGATTCCATAATCTTCCCTGGATGTTGGAGCTTATTTGTTTACTACTAACACAAGGCCATCACTGCTCAAATATTCTCTTTTCTCTTTCTCTCTCTTTCTATTTCTCTCTTATTAATGCTGTATTAAAAATATACAACAATTTTAACATCTTTCAACCACTTTTATTCATTCTAATAGCCAAGAATTTTGTTCATGAAAATTGAAATGGAGACAAATGGGCTTCAAAATGTCTCCTTCAAATATACAGATTAAATTAATATGCTTGTCTCTGAGTCATTCAATGCCAGTTCTCAATGCAGGGCTGAATGGTAACTAAACACAAGCTTCTAACATGTACAAAAGATCATCAGTGAAAGCTTCTTAGATGAGAGCTCTTGTCACTACTTTCCCACTTCAATCAAGATTTGGGCTCAAGCACACCATTAAGCAATAATTCGAATTAAACTAGATTTCAGCCCAATTAATGAAATTCTATTCATAAGGCAGCCAGTTTAGAGCAGAGTCTTGACTGAGGATTTTTGAGGTGCTACATTATTCATGATGACTTATTAGAAAAGTGTTAGAATAAGAGCCATGGATCTGAACTCTTGATCTGTCTCCCTCACTTGTCTGCACATTTTTATTTTCTTATTTATGGTACTGGGGATTGAACCTAGGAGCTTCTTACCTACAAACTATACTCCTAGTCTGTTTCAATTTTTTATTTTGAAACAGTCTCACTAAGTTGCTGAGGGTCTTGCTAAGTTTCTGAGACTGGTTTCAAACCCGTGATCTTCTGGTCTCAGCCTCCCAAATACTGGGATTAAAAGTGTGTGCCATTGTGCCAGAATTTGTCTGTAAATTTTTATGGAAGAGGATCCCGTTTGTGGATTCTAAAAAAAATTCCTTGATCATGTGGCTTTTGCAAGCACAAGAAACATGATTTGAAACTGGTTTTGAGGTGGCATCCTACCGAATCAAGTTTGAGAATATAAGTATTAACTTTTGCTTCAGTAGATAATGCTTGACAATAAATGGTTTTCTTTGTACTTACTAAGCGATACTTTTAGCTGTTATTGTATAGTGTACTACTTCTACTTCTATTTTATATTTTAAAAAGTTAATTGTAAAACAGCCTGAGGCAGATCCTTCAGGAAGATTCCAGAAAAAGTTATTGCTGTCATAGTAGATGACAACTCCATGCATGCTGTTATCCCTGGGGACCATTCAGGGGGCAACTTGCAGAGGCAGGAGACAGTGATTTTGATGATTGTGACTCCGTCTAGGCCCAGGCCAGTGTGTGCTTGACATTTGAAAAAGTAAGAAAGAATTCAAAATTTTGAAAACAGAAAAAAACATAAAGATACAAAGAAAACATTTTTGTATAGCTATACAATGTGTTTGTGTTTTAAACTATATGTTATTAAAACAAGTAAGAAACTAAGCTGGGTGCAGTGGCATACTCTTGTAATCCCAATATTTGAGAGGGTGAAACAAGGGTATCACAGGTCTGAGGCCAGCCTCAGAAACTTAGCAAGACCCTCAGCAACTTAGCAAGACCCTGTGTCAAAATAAATTAAAAACAGGCCTGGGGGTGTCACTCAGAGGTAGAATGCTCTGGGTTCAATCCTAGTACCAAAAACTTTTTTGAGTCAAAATCTTAAAAATTAAAAGATAAGGTAAAATTAGAAAAAAAGATAAAGTAATTTATTATGAAAGAAATAAAAAATAACCTTTAATAAATTTAGCTTAGCCCAAGTGTACAGTGTTCCTAAGGTCTATAATAGTGTGCATTAATGTCCTGATCTTCACATTCACCCCCTATTCACTCTTTGACTCACCCAAAGCCATTTCTGGTCCTGCAAGCTTCATTCATTTTCCCTTTTCTATCATCTTTTTACTGTTTAGATGTATTTAGATACAAAGGTACTTAATTATAGTGTTATAATTATGGTGTTACAATTACCTACACTGTTTAGTACAATAACCATACAGTTTTGTAGCCAAGGAGCATAGGCTGCACCGTATCTCATAATGCAGTAGCCTCTACTATCTAGGTGTAAGTAATTGCACTCTGTGATGCTGCATGATGACAAAATTGCCTACTATTCATGCTAAGAACATATCTCTGTCATTAACTGATGCACGGCAGCATAAATGCCCAAGGTAATGTGCAATGGTTTGCCTTCCAAGTCAATCTTCTATATATGCTTTAAGGCAAAAAATATATAAAATATTTAAGGCAGAAAATATATAAAATAAGATCCAGTTAATTCTGAATAAATCAATATTTCTTTAACAAACTATTTATGAAAGAATGATGGGGCAGATATACTATGGTAGGAAGTGAGAATCTTCCAGAAAATTCTTGTTTCAAAGTAAATTCACTCAAGTGAAAAAGAAATAGCTGTGGAGTGTGCTAGAAAAGCTTTATTGGCAGAATAAGGGTTTTATAATTTGAGTGGCTGCACTGACTAACTTACAGTTATTTTGACATCTGTAAACCTTAGTACCATTTGTGTAAAACATTCTCAGTGTTGCTGGGATAACCTAAGACTTTATACATATCAACGTATTTTAGAATACAAGTAAAAGAGGAATAATTACTGAAAATTTGGCTGTTTTCTTTTACTATGCTTCTTTTTATCAAATCAGCACTGCATTCTTTAGAATAATCATATCAGTGCATTTTATCCTACAACAGTTGTGTTAATAAAAGGTAAAGTTTGTCATATCCAGTTAAAACAGCAATAATATTCTTTTTGATTGCATTATTCTAGTATTTTTCTTTTGAATTGATACTATTTTGGTTCTATTCATTTTATCTAATAACCAACAGGAATTAATACATCCATGAATTATCTTGAATATACAGAAAGTTGGGCATTCTGAGTTAACATATATCTTATAAGTGAATATGACATTTTTTTCTTTTGGTGCAATTTAGGTGGAAAAAGTTTTCCTAAGATTTACGTCGGTAAAACAAATGCACTGATTTTCAGTATGCTAATCTAGTCACTAAAATGAAAATAAAGGAAGTTTTAATTAACATTTTCATTTTTCTTAAGAAGAAAATATTTGATTGTGACTAATATCACGTGATCCTTCTGTAATTTTTCCCTAGTGCTTTTCAAAAGAGTTAATCTTTGAACTTGTCACCAATTTTTTAACAGAATCAGTGTTTTGGGGGAAATAACTATGCAACTATTTATGTCTTTTTCCATGCTAAGTCCAAATCTAGATATCCCAGCTCTGTTTACATGTCTCTGTTACTTCCTTTTTTCCACAAGTCTGAACCATTGAGGTTCCCAAGCACGCCCAGGAGCTAAGACCTCAAGAAAATGAACTGGCATGTTTAGAATTAGACAAATGTGAAAGAAAAGAGAGGTGTGAACTAGTATGACTTGTTCATTTGAGTGAAGTGATTCTTTCTCAAAGCTGTTTCAGATCCCATCCCCTGTCTCAAGTACTATTTCTAAGATAATAACTCCCATCTGTCCTGCCCCTAAAACATGATTAAGGGATACCCCTCTGGAACGAAGATGATAGGTAAGCAGTTTTCTGACAATGTGAGGGTCTGACATAATTCTTCTTTGTCACCAACACCGAAAGGGATTTGCCTTGCAAATAAATCTAATTGACTTGTTCTGCTCTCTATCTTATACTTTTATTAATTTTGTTTTTCACCAGAATTTTTCCAAGTGCCTACTCAGGACCAAATGCTGTACTAATAGTCAGATATAGAGATAAATGGGGCAGGTGTCCATTTTCAAGGGAGTTTGGGGCAGATTACTGAAGGGCCATGTGGGATAGTCATGGACAAAGATAATGAGGTATGCATTTTCATTATCTGTAGAAATAATAGCGAGGAACCCAGCACAGTGGTGCATGCCTGTAATCCCAGGATTTGGAGGATTGTAGGCTTGAGGTAAGCCTTAGAAGCTTAGTGAGATTTTGTCTCAAAGTAAAATAAAAAGGGCTGGGGGGTGTAGTTAAGTGATAGAGTGACCCTGGGTTCAACCCCCAGTACCCCACACAAGAAAAGGAGGGTTAGACATATAAAGTGAAGGAAATAAGATATGCAAAAGCTCAAAGATGAAGATACGCTCAAAGATTTGCAAAGGCTCAAAGCATAAAGTGCTCAGTAACCACCACTAGTTTTCAAAGGCCAAAGCATGAAATTCAATTCAAGATAATGAAGTTGAACTGATGTGTATTTGTGTGGTGAGTGTGTGTGTGTGTGTGTGTGTGTGTGTGTGTGTGTGCAAGTACATGTGTAGGAGCAAGGATGAATAGTTTAATTAATCTCTTGCTGCTTTGTCTTACTTCCAAAGGGACTTTGCTATTATAAAGAATGCTTCAATATATACCTCACACATATATCATTCTGTTTGTGAACAGGCATAGCTTTAGATTAAATATCAACAAGCACAATTGCCAGGCAAAGGGTAAATGTGTGTTATTTTGAAAGTTGTTGCCCATTGATCCTACATGGTATTTGCCTTATTTTTTCTACTTTCCAAAGCAATTAAGACTTCTATTGTTTTATCGCACAGCCTTACTAGTGATGTGCTGGTGCATTTGAATTTTTGGTAATTTGACAGGCATAAAACAGCATCTTTTTCATGTCTCTTTTTTGAAGTAAAGTTGAACACCTGCTCAAATATCTAATGGCCTTTGACATTTATTTTTATATAAACTGTCTCTTTTTGCCTCTTGAGCTTTTTTCTCACTGAGCTATTTGCTCTTTTCTTCTAGATTTATGAAAGATATTTACATATTAACATAGCTTTTTCTATCATATAAATTTCAAGGATTTTCCCAGTTTATGAATTGTCTTTTGACTTTGCTATGGCATTTTTGTCCATATAATTAAAAAGCAGTGAGAATTTATTGGTCTTCCTTTATGGTTTCCTCATTCAAAGACTTATATAGAAACAACTAACTCCTCATTACAAGGATATATAAAAATGTGTCCAGGTTCTCTTTTAGTACTTTGGAAGTTTTATTATTTTTAATTTAAAATGACATATTTCAGGCAAATCCTGCTGTGCCGTTGGAGAAATATATTAGATATTTCCTCATGTCTTTTTGTAATTCCTCATTTGTTCGTTCTCACCTCATCTGCATCTCCAGGCAATTAGTGATGTGTGTGTGTGTGTGTGTGTGTGTGTGTGTGTGTGTGTGTGTGTGTCTGTGTATGTTGTGTTAAGAAAATCATAACATTCACATCTTAACTATTTTAAAATGTATACTACAGTAGTTTTAACTATAAGCACAATGTTGTACAGCAAATCTATAGAATTTTTCATTTGGCAAAACTGAGACTTGATATACATTAAACAACTATTATTTCCCCTTACCCCCTGTTTCTGGTAAACACCTTCTACTTCTATTTCTATTAGTTCAATACTTTATATAGCTCATATAAATGTAATAATGCAGCATTTGTCTTTTAGGTACTGGATTATTTCATGTATCATGATATCATTCAGAAGCCAGTTGTGGTAGCACTTGCCTGTAATCCCAGTACTTGGGAGGCTGAGACAGGAGGATAAAGGACAGGAGGTTCAAGGACAACCTCAGCAAGTAGTGAGATTCTCATCAACTTAGTGAGAATCTGTTGCAAAATAAGAAAAATAGGGCTGGGAGTATTGCTCAGAGGTAGAATGCCCCTGGCTTCAATCCTCAGTACTAAAAAATAATATCATTCAGAGCCATCCATGTTATAACATATAAGATTTTTTTCTTTTTTTTAAGGCTGAATAATTATATATAATTTAATTTAATATATAATATAATTTAACTTATATAATTTAATTATAATTGTAATAAGTCTTATAAATATAAGGAGTCTTATTCACCTGTCAATGGACACTTAGATTTCTTCTGTCTCCTGGCTTTTGTATAATGCTAAAATAAACATGAATGTTCAAAATATCTCTTCATGATACTATGTAAATCAATTTGGAGACATAATAGGAGTAATAGAATATATATATATATATAGAGAGAGAGAATATATAAATAATAGAATATATAAAAGAATATATATACATATATATTCCCATAAATGGGATTGCTGTATATGTAAATATGTATATTTACATACATATATAAAATATATATATATATATATATTATATACATAGTATTGCAAGAAATGAGATTGCTGGACCAAATGGTATCTCTATTTTTATTTTAAAACTATTCTCCACTATTTTCTATAAGGGCTGAACCATTTACATTCCAACAAATGGTGCACAAGGATTCTAATTTCTCTACATCCTTGCCAATACTTGGTACTTTTAAAATAAAGATTATATTAAACAATGTTAATGCATAACATTATGTTTTGATATACATTTATATAGTGATTATACATTCAAGCAAATTACATAGCCTTATAGCTATAACTGTGTGTGTGTGATAAGGGTACCTGCAATCTAACTTATGTGATTTATGATATATCACATGGTTTTATGAAATATAGTTAAGCTGTACATTTCACAAAGGTTATAATTTTGTCACATCTTCACCAACACTTACCATGTTCTGGTTTTCAATAGTGGTCATCCTAATGGTGGTGAACATCTTTTCATAAGCGTTTTAGCCATTTGTAGATCTTCTTTGGAGAAATATGTATTAAAGGTTTTTGTCCATGTTTTAATCAAATTATGCTTTTGTTGTTAAGTTGTAGAAATTGTTTATATATTCTTAACATCAACCACTTATCAGATATACTCTTTGAAATTTATTTTCCCATTCCATAGGTTATTTTATCACTCTATTGTTTCCTTTGCTCAACTGAAGTTTTTAAGTTTGATTTAGTATTATTTGTCTAGTTTTGTTTTTGTTTTATGTGACTTTGGTGTTATATCTAAGCAATCATTGTCATTTTTTTTTTTTGCCTGGGTTTTCTCTAAGGAGTTTTATAGTTTTGTGTCTTATGTTTAGACCTTTAATCATTTTGTATGTGGTAAACATCCTGTTGCCTGGGTCCACTAGGGGTGTGTTATGTCTGGGTTTTTGGGACCAGGCCTAGGGACTGAATCCACAAATATGGGTATGAATCTGAGTAGACAGGGGATGAAATCTATTTCATCCAGGATGGCCTGGATTTGAGAAGAGCGTGGGACCTGTGTGTGTTGTTTTCCTTAATGGAATGTAGAACTTCACCTAGGGACTGGGGCTGCAGGTGCTGGTCTGGCACTGAAACGACTGGGGTATGGGGTCCACAGGGCTTGGCTTAGAGCCTGGATACATAAATACCTTTGTGGTGCTGGAGTTTGCTGGGGGAATCTTTGTTCTGGGGTCTGAGGCTAAGTCAGATGTTACTTCATTCTTCTCCTACGTGGAGAGTATCTTTCTTCATACAGTATGGGGTGGAGAGGATGCCAAAAGGAACGTGAAATTGTCCTTGTTATGTTCTTTTTTTGTGTATGTATGGTACTATATGGTACTAGGGGTTGAACTCAGGGGCATTCTAACTATGAGCTACATCTCCAGTCCTATTTTATTTTGAAACAGGATCTCACTAAGTTGTGGAGGGCCTTGCTATATTGCTGAGGTTGGCTGTGAACCTGTGCTCCTCCTGTCTCAGCCTCTCAAGTGCTGGGATTATAAGCATGTGCCACCATGTCTGGCTCCTTCTTGTAGTCCTCAATGCACCCATTCTAATTTTTGTTTGTGCTCTGTCCAGGTGATAATCTCTTACCTAGAACTCTTAGATCTCCTAAATGTACTATCAAGGGTGGATAATTGTTCAGATTGATTTTTTAATGAGGAAAAGAACACTGAAAACTTACATTCTTTCATCTTACTGACGTTACTTTTTATTGTTTGGCAAATATTTTATTTTAATTGTTAATTTTTACCATTGTTTCAACACTGTATATTGTAAAAGTTCCCCATAAAGTTGAATTCATTATTAGTAATTATTTAAATTTTTATCAACTATAGCATAAATTTTACATGTTGCCATTCAAAGTTGAGAAAAAAATTGTCTTGATTTTTTTCCACATAATGGAATTTAACCTAGGTAAATATATGATTTTCACATTTAAAAAAAAAATCTTACTTTCAGAACAATGATACTAGATAAAGGTTCATGAGGGACATGAGAATATAAGACTGGAAAATATTGAACTAAGCATTATCCAAAATAGCTTCTAAGGGTACTTATAAAACTTTTGTCTTTATCATGAGTGATAATGTGCAGGATGCATGATTTTTTGGTTGAGTGATGCCATGTCTAGTCAGTCGTCATAATACAGAAAGAAAATATAGCTAAGCATGATGGCACACATCTGTAATCCCAGTTTTGGGAGACTGAGACAGGAGGTTTGCAGGTTTGAGGTCAGTCTCATCAACATCAACTTAATCAGGCCTTCAGCAACTTAGTCAGATCTTGTCTCAAAATAAAAATAAAATTAAAAAAGAACTGGGGTATAGTTTCAGGTAGAATGCCCCTGGTTTCAATCCCCAGTAACTAACACACACACACACACACACACACACACACACACACACACACACACACAGACACACACACACTAAAAAGGAAAATAAAAGTTTAAATATACAAAAATACATGACAGATGTTTAGATAGATAGAAGCTGATGCAGACAAAAATATATACCTTTTGCATATTATAGATCTGGGGGATGAATATAAAGCAAAATTTCATAACTCAGGGGAACAATTTTGCTTGCATTACATTTTCCCAAGTAAAATTTGTACAATTATCCAGCCAAATGCAGTGCGTGCCTAGCAATTGAGAAACATGTTTGAATAAGTAGGCAAAAGGAAATGAGTGACTTGGCTAGCTTTCAATAAAGCAAAAGAAACAGAAAGGCCAATGTCTGTAAGATTTAATTTTCCTTTAACTAGATTATGTTGAAAACTGTGTCATTCAGTCAATTACTTCATGTAGGTAGATGCAATTTCGTGCTGTGTTGGAAGAGTCCCTGGTGCATTTTTTATCTAATCTACAATGGATTGAACGTCAACAACTTGCTGAATAATCGAACACCATAGATTAGAATAAAAAAGTCTTGGGTTTTTCTCAGGCATGTTTTTCTGTGGTGAATTAGAAATGACATTTTATTCTCCCAAAGGCACACAGAGTAGGAAAATGGTTTTTATCAAAATGTAACGTATAGAAAAGGCCCAGAATCAGGAAGGACCTGATTTTCAATGCCCATTTAGGATCTACCAATTGTTTGACCTTGAAAGACTTAGTATCACTTTTTCTGAACCTCATATATTTCAGATATAAAATGGTGAGAGTAGTATAGTAGAATTGCTTTTAATTTACTTAAATTTAACTAACTCATTCAGTTAGTTAAATGTACTTCTGTAGAATATACTGACTGATGACAGAACACTCTGAACTCTCTATGCTTATAGAGCTTTCTCTAGGATGCTCGCATGCTTTATCCTGCAAAAGTAATTTTTGCAAGCCAAAGTCTAGAAGCCTTTTCCTAAAAATTGTTTATGTAGTTGTACTTTGTTTTGTAATTTTATATTGTATTTAATAAAGTTTAAGTGAATTTGTAAAATATAAGCTTATAAATAGTTTTGAGTGCTTTGGAAAGGCTATAAAGATGAGGCACAAAAATTATACAACTTCATGTAGGTAGGGTGATGATGAATGATTAGAACCATCATAAATAGCTAGAATTTGGCAGTCAAATAGCTTCACAGCACTTAAAGTTGTTATTCTACTTCAAAGTAACAAAATCTAGACATTAACAAAAATCAATTACGGGTATGATTCATGTAAGAATAATAACCAGCATCTAAGCAGTGAGCCAGAAACAAATAAAAGACTTGATGCCACATAAATATCTCTTAAATTAAATATTAAAGTGGATTCTGGTAATGTTGTAGAGTGGGTCATTCTTAATCCTTTCCAGAGGATACATAATATTGGGGAAAAAAATTAAAGGCACCAGATCATCAAAAAGCAGATGGAATCAGTAAGAGTTGCAAATCAAAACTATACTGAAAGTCCATCTAAATTCAGTTAGGATGAGAGACATCAAGAATACAAACAATCACAAATGCTGGTCAGGATGTGGGGAAACAGGAGCTCTTATACACTGTTGGTAGAATTGTAAATTAGTACAATCACTATGGAGTTCAGTTTGGAGTTCCCTCAAAAGACTAGGAATGGAACCACCATATGACCCAGATATAACACTCCTTGGTATCTTTCCAAAGTAATTAAAGTCACAATACTATAGTAATAATGCATATCCATGATTATTGAAGCACAATTCACAATAACTGAATCATGGAACTAACCCATGTGTCTGTCAAAAGTTGAATTTCTAAAGAAAATGTGGCATGTACAGACAATGTAATTCTACTCAGTTATAAAGAAGAAAAATTATGTTATTTACAGGAAAACAGATGGAACTTGAGAATATTATGCTAAATGATGTCAGTCTGAGAAGGTCATGGATTGTATGTTTTCTCTAATCGGTGGAAGCTAGAGAGAAAACAGGAAACATAAGGGACTTTAAATAATTTGGAGAGAGACTCGTAGAGTGGTAGAGAGGAATTGAGGGAGAGAGTTATGGAGGGGAAGAAGGAGGATTGAGGAAAGAAACAGTTCAAATAATAGCATGGCAATATACATGTATTAATTAACATGTATGGGGAGGAAGAGGGGAGAAGCTGGGTGGGATGTGGACTGAAATGCACCAAGAGCTGTGTGCATGTATGTTTATATCACATTGAACCTCACTGTAATGTATGATTGCAATAAAATTATTAATAAAATAATTATTATACATATAAGTACATAATTATAATTACTAATAGAATGCTTATTAATGAAATAATTAAAAGCTTAAACAGCAGCAGTTAAGAGCTATGCATTTGTTGTCCTTCCTTCTTTCGCTTTTTCTCTCCTATTCTCTCAAAATAACTTCTGATCTCCTTGTAATGGTAGCAGCAAAAACTGCACCCTGATCATCTTCAGATACTGAGGAAAGAGATCGGATCTGAATTACATTCTGGAAATGAAAGAAATGTGGAAGGGATAGAATTTCAAACTTCATACACAAACCTTGGCTAAGTTTCTATCTACTATACCATACAAGTGAGGGAGAAACCTGAAGGACTCTGCAAAATAGGTAGAGATTAGGAACCAGAAGACTAAGTTGGAAAGGCATAGCTGTTTAAGTGGAGACTTGTGATTTTCTACTTTCTGAAATACCTCTGAACTACAACAGGACAGTTTTGAGGCATCTGTTATAGATGTATTATAAATTAAAAGAATATATATTCACATAACTTTAAATATAGTCTTCACAAATGGGCATATAAGAGATCTCAACAGATATAGAAAGTATGAAAAAAGGAAACTCTAGACCTAAAATTACCATAATTAAATAAAAACTAATTTCAGAATGTTAAAAAATATTGCCGGTGGGAAGAAGAATTAGTGAACTTGAAGATAAATTCATTGAAATTAAATAATATGAAGAAGATAAAGAAAGAAAATGGATTTGGAGTGAACGGTTCAAAGATCTATAGGATAATACTGAATTGTCTAGTTTTTATGTCAAACACACTAACATACATACATAATGTACATATACATACACCTACTAAAGGGCTTGTATCTAGAATGCATAAAATTATAACCCAATAATAAGACAGACAAAATATAGAAAAATATGAACAGATATTTGCAAAAGAAGATATATAGAAGCCAAATAAGCATATAGGAAGCTACTCACTATCTTTAGTCATCAGGAAGATGCAAATTCAAACTACAAATGTGTTATCACTGAATATCTATTAAAATGATTAAAATGATTAAAATGAAAAAGACAAAAATTACATGTGTAAGAAGGTTTAGTAACTAGAATGTTCATACATTGCTGATGGGAATGTAAAGTGAAATGTCTGTTTCATAAAACAATTTGTCGGTTTAAAAAAAATTAAACATACTCCTAACATGCTCTATATGTCTACATACTTTCTTTGGACTAGAGGCTATGTGGGGTATGTTTTTCTTATTGTAGATGACAGAATTACAAGAAAAATTGTAGGAATGTGTACTGTCTTTGGAGGCCTTGGCAAAAATTGACACATAGCTACTTTCTATCTCATTTCATTGACCTAATCAAGGCATGTGGTCAAGTTCAACAACTATAGGTTGACGAAATGCTGTATCTTGTGTTAGTGGTAATTCAAAGTCACATGACAAACAATGTAGACGTTCATTCTAATGCAACTGCAATGTGAGAAATTACTTATAGCACTGGCGATATATTATGCTATGATATCACAACTAGTAAGATATCTATTTGATGAAGAAATAGAAGAAACCACTCCTGGGTATCTTTACAAAGAAATTGAATTCAGAATATATTCTAATACATGTATATCTATGTGTATAGAAGCACAATTTACCTTAGCCAAATTATGGAAATAGCCTAGGTGTCCATCAACAGATAAATGGATTACAAAACTGTGATAAACATACAGAGTGGAGTTTTACTCAGCAATAAAGAAGAACAAAATTATGTCATTTGGAGGAAAATGGTTGTAAGTAGACAATATTATGCTAAGTGAGATTAGTCATGCTCAGAAAGTGAAGGATCATATGTTTTCTATCATATGTAGAAGACAGAGAGAAAATGGGAAACAAATGTGACTTCAGATAAAGGAGTAGAGGGACCAGTAAAATAGTGGAAGGTGATTTGGGAAGGGAAATGGGGAGGGAAAAATGGGGAATTGATGAAGGAAACATTTCAAATAATGCCATGTGCATATATGAAGTTATCAATACCAATCTCACTCATATGTACAGGGAGAAGGAAGGATTAGGATGGGATCCAAAGGGACACTCCACGGATTATTTGTTTGTATGTTTCTATCACTCTAAACCTCATTATGATGTAATTACAATGCACCAGTGTGTGTGTGTATGTGTGTGTGTGTGTGTGTGCATATAATTACAATGCATCAGTGTGTATATATATATATATGTGTGTCTCATATATATATATATATATATCATATATATATATATGAGAGAAGAAATATGTGGGTCAGATATGAAAAAGAGGCTCTAAGTGCTTGTGCAGGGACAATGAATGTTTGGTTGTGTATTTTCTCAACTAGATATTCAGTAATTTTAGTGTCTGGACATACAGCAACTTCCTGACACTGTCAGAACTATAAAACTCAGGTTTTCTTTCTGCCAATTCGGCTTGAATAATCACTGACATTTTAGAATAAGTTATAGTTTACAAGATGTTTTCTTGTAGGCTACCTAATTTTAACCACTTAAGAACCATGAAAAGTTAGAGTTATCACTTACACTATTTAATAGATGAGTAAAAAGAAGAACTCTGAGAACTGAAGTGACTAATTTGAGTTTATATAGCCATAGAAAAAGGGAGGCTAGGAACAAAACCTCTATCTTCTTATACTACACACAGAACTTTTACTTTATTTGGTAGTTATTTTTTTTATTTTTTTGCGGTACTGGGGATTGAACTCAGGGGCATTCTACCTCCGAGCTATACCCCCAGCCCTATTTTTTATTCTTTATTTTGAAACCGAGTCTCACTAAGTTGCAGAGTGCCTCACTAGGTAGCTGAGGCTGGCCACGAACCCGGATCCTCCGGTCTCAGCCTCCTGAATGCTGGGATTACAAGTGTGCGCCACCACATATTTGGTAGTTATTGATTCAGATTTAAATACATAGAAAGTGTTTAGAAAATACTTTCATAATTGAATTTATACAAACTAGCAAACACTGCTTTTGTCCAGTAAGGGGGGAATAAATCTCATGTCTAAAGAAATATTTCCTTTAAAAACAGCTTCTAGTGACTATGTGTTAAAGGAATCTGCACTTTCTTCTAATTTTGTCTATGCACATTATGAAAATAACAAATTTCTGAACTCTGCCATTGTTAGCTTATGACTATGTTTCACTTTTTATGCCACATAAACACTAAGGCAGGTAGTATCATTGTCCCATCTCCTAAGGGAAGAACAGACTGATGGCCTATGAGGGCTTTTCCAATGTCACAGGGGCAGTATTACTAGATAAACTTAAAGGAGATTGGTTCTTTCTTTTTTTTCCATTTCAGCTGTCTGTGATTATTCAGAATGTAGCCTCATATGTGGAATTTCTTAACTCTAGAGAGATAATTACATTTAGAGACCATTTAATTACAGTAATCCTAATGTCTTCATTAAAATTTTCTTACATTCTACTCAAAATATGCTCATGTTTTCTAGCAGTTCTTAATGTGTTCAGGCTGCTGAGTTCCCTTGGGACTTGCTGAAAACATTTAATTAAGAGATAATTGTTCCAGCATATGTTGATTTTTACTTTCTTAGGTGTTTATTAGTGTAGATCCTCAGTTGAATTACTCCTTCCTTTTTCATTTATGGGGGGATGTGTTAAATTGTCTTGTCTTCATTAATACATAGGAAATATCTTTTCAAAGGAATCCTTATTCCTAAGGAATGATAATTATTCAGTGGTCCAAGTCTGAATTCTCCAAAATATGTTCCACATAATAGAAAATGGTTTCATGGGTAACTACTGAGTACAATTACTACCATCCTTTTAATATTTCTTTTATTCTTGCTTTGCTTTTCCTTTATTTTAGAATTTTATTGGTGCAATATAGTTAAGCAATATAGTGAGATTCAAAGTGATA
The DNA here is from genome assembly GCA_004027655.1 of Graphiurus murinus. NCBI lineage: Eukaryota > Metazoa > Chordata > Mammalia > Rodentia > Gliridae > Graphiurus > Graphiurus murinus. Next base: position 37,465 of record PVLC010012722.1, read on the forward strand.
CATTCTTATGTGCATACGACATCTCTTGGTGTGGTTCCCTCCTGATATCATCACACTGTCCCTTCCTCCCTCCTCTTACATGCTAACAAAGTTGCTAGTGATATTTTCACATATGGACTTAGTATTATTTGGTCTGTCATGCCTCCTTTTCCTTCTCCTTCCCCAGATTCCACTATTCCACTGGTCTCTTTCCTTTATTATTCTCAAGTATGTTTTGAAAATCTGAGAAAAAAATTTTCTACAAAATTTGGACAGCTTTTAAACCCATAATGTAAAGATTTATAAATTTAAAAATACATAAAAATACATTCAAATTAATAAAGACAAAAATAACAAAACTTTTTGTAGATGAGAATTTGGTAGCAGAGGAGAAAATCATTTTGCACATTTTATGCACAATAGTTCTGTTTGTGGAAATTGCATCTGAGAAAATTATCAGATATACAGGTGAACCATTATATAATGACCTTATTTTTAGTAAAAGTAAAGAAAATGTAAGTTTTGAGCAATAAAAACTACTACATAAATTAGAGTACAACTTTCTAATAAGTACCTGCAGGTGTTAAAATATTTATTTCAAGAATGCTATAGTATTATACAAAAGGGTCTGTAATGAATAGTTAGTATAAACTAATTTAACCAAGTCAGTTTTGGGGAGAACGATATTTTGGGTTAGAAGAAACATGATTCTTGAATTTCTCACCTGCACAGAAAGCATGAATTTGAGCTTTATGGGGTCTGAGAACAAAGATATAGAACTAGAAACTAAATTTTGCTTTGGATCAGGAAAAATTAACTATAGATTATTTAATCTTACAGACAGAGGCATAATTTACAAAATGCATAGTATGTGCCAGTGTTGGGGGGTGGCATTTCCCTCCACTCTCCTTGGTTCCCCAGCCGGGGCCCTGGAAATCAACCTGACAAAAGACAGATGAGGAAGGCAAAAGCAAACAGTTTATTAACATATGCACCCTGTATACACATGGAAGAAACTCACTAATGAGTAGCTCAAAGGATGGCTAGAATTTGGGCTTGTCTAGTATCTTCATGAAGAGCAATACATTTACAGAGAGGTAATGAAACAAAGAAAAGTAGTTTTAGACTTCCAAAGATGACAAACCAGGAAAATAAATAGATAAATGGGGAACAACTTATGTAAAATAATATTTTTTTGGAAAGGTTTATAGTATAGATTCCTTTTATTGCAGTTTCTGGACTAATTAGAGTCTCATCTTGCTTTTATATTTATGGGGAAGAGGAAAGGCAGAGAGTTTTTTAATTTTTTTTTTTTTTATTCTGCAGTTTCTCAGTTGTTTTCAGCTCAGAATAATCCTTATGCCAAAGTGAAATATTAAAAGTGTCATTTTCTGATCTCCTACATCAGACTATTCTAAGTTCTCCACGCATATTGCTCACTGTGAACTTGCAATAGTCAGTTGTGTTGAGTAAAACTCATTATTTCCACCTCATAGGCAAGAAAACTAAGCATAAATGTTCCCAAGGTCACACATCTTTTAAGGTCACACATCTTTTAAGCAGTAGAAATAGCCGCTCATTCTCACACCTTCTTTTCTTTCTTTATTTCTCCTTCTTTTCCCTGCCCTCCTTTCCCTTTTCCATCTTCTCTTAGTCTCCTTCCTTCATATAGTCAAATAGTCATTCAATGAAATATTTTTGGTCATAAAAAGGAATGAAGTACTCATACTAACAACTATAGGGATAGACCTTGAAAACATTATTATAACTGAAAGAGGAGAATTACAAATGACCACATATTGTGTGATTCCATTTATTGGATGGGTAGAGAATGGGCTAGGCATATCTAGACAGAAATTTTATTGGTGGTTGTGTAGAATTGGCTTGGGAGGGAACAGAAGTAATTGTTAAGGGTATGAGGTTTCTTTAGGGGTAATAAAGATGTTTTAAAATTAGGTATACATGAGGTCAGAACTGTCAAATAACATTTTTTCTTAAGCAAAAGAAGTTTTTGGTCATTTGTTACAATAGCAACAGAAAACTAATACAAAATGATATGATGACTCCATGAAAATGTGTATTTTTTGCTGTGAAGATCAATCACTCATTCACTCCATTCATTCATTCTATGTGTGTGTGTGTGTGTGAGTGTGTGTGTGTGTTTTACAAGTCATTGAACCCAGCAAATTTCTACCTTAGAGTTATACCCTCATACCCTCTGCCCTTTTTATTTTTTTTGTTTTGAAACAGGGTCTCGCTGGGTTGCTGAGGCTGGCCTTGAACCTGCAATCTTCCTGTCTCAACTTCCAAAGTATTGGAATTACAGGTTTGTGCCACCATGCCTAGCTTCATTCATTCTTTGAGCAAATAGTTGTTGAGTACTTTTCTAGGCACAATTTCAGAAGCTGGCGATGCAACTATAAATCAAAGAAGATTTCTGTCTTCTGAAGACTCATAGATTAGTGAGATGCAAACAACAAACTGTTAAATCAACATAAAATGAAAAATCAGAACAAATATATTTTTGTGGACACTTATTGAGGGCTTTAAACTAGCCAGACCTTCTGCTAACTTTAGGGTATAAATGATAATCGGCAAAAAAAAAAAAAAAAAAAAAAAAAACTTTCTTCAAGACAGAGGTGCTGGAGCCTGACAGTCTAGTTTTCATCTCTGTCTTAACCATTCATTAGCTCATGACCCTGAGCAAATTACTTAATCCCTGTGAACCTCAGGTTCCTATCCTGCAAAACAAGGATAATAATTGGTTTCTATATCAAAGGGCTATTAAGAGGACAAATGAGTTACAATATTTGGAATGCACTCGGATTAGTGCCTGGATGATAGCGCATGCAGTTCAATGCAATTGCTAGATACATTAAAGAAAATGATAATAAAATCAAGAGGGTTCACAGTCTGGGGTAGAACAATCTGCAAAGAAACAGAACAGAAATATTATAGCATGACAAATATTTAATCTAGTGTTCATAAGAGCTGGAGTCTGGAATCCCAACGACTATGCAAAGTGTATTTTCCTGGAAGCATGGAAATGTCATACCTTCATTCCCAGGAAAATAACTTTCAAACTGCCCAGAAGAAGAAGCTGACTCGGCATCCTCCAAGCAGTAGAGGCAGATGAGATCGTGACACCAGTTCTTTGTCATCCTCCACACAAGCCAGAGTATTAGAAATGGGAAAAGGACAATTCATTTTTCATAGTTCCCTCACGTACCTTTTGCGTGGGCTGGATCCTCTAATGCTTTATTTCAGGCCATTTCCACCTGTTCTGTAAGATTAATATTTCAAACTAACAATAGATTCTGGGTATGTTTTCAGGTTTGAATGTGTGCTTGTGTGGTTTGATATTGTTCTCCATTTCTAACTTCTATAATACTGGCATAGATAGCAAGAAAAAACAGAAGAGACAGGTCAATAGAACCTGAAAAATGGTGGGTGATCAATAACAAAGCAAATCCTATTAATCTAAAAGGACGAAACTACACATGGGACAGAAGAAATAAGATAGTGATGAGGAGGGAGAGAAAAGTACACTCTAATTGTTGACCCTCTAGATGTCCAATAGCTGGATAAGAATGTTCAGAACTTGCTGATTTTTTTTTCATTTGATAAAATAGGTGGAAAAATGCAACTAAAATCACAAGTAGTAGGATATGGTGGTGGCACACACGTGTAATCCCAATTTGGGAGGCTGAGACAGGAGGATCCCAGGTTCAGCAATTGAGCAAGACCCTCAGTAAACTAGCGAGACTCTGTTTCAAGCTAGAGTATAAAAAGGAGTGGGGGTGTAGCTTACAGGTAGAATTCCCCTGGGTTTAATTCCTAGTACCAAAGCAAAACACACACACACACACACACACACACACACACACACACACACATACACACACGACATTTCTGGCTTTAGACACAACCTCAACAACACAACACCTCTCATTTAGCTACTTTTCTGTTCATCTATCCCATAGTGGGTATGAAAAACCTACTTCGGTCAAAGAAGTGGAAATGAAGTAATCGTAGAAATGTGAGTCCAGCAGATCTATTATGTTATCTTTCTGGAACTGAAGTGACAAGAAAGAAAAGAATTGAGCAGAAGCTAATTTTGAAACTATCAGAAAAAAAGTAAATCTGGTGGAATTGTAAAACATTTGGACTCTCAGGGTCATCAAGCCTGAAGTTCAATCCAGAAGCTTCCTGTCAGGCTTGCATTTCTCCCCTTGGCCTGAATTTTAGGGCATAGTGAGGCTATCTGTAGTATTAAGCACTCACAGAAACCACCCCCAATCTATCCTCCGTCCACTTTGCACTGTAAACATTAGACTTTCTGTGCAACATACCTTCATGCCATATTTGGGTGTTTCATTCATCTGGAATGCTTTTCTATCTCTTCTATGCTTTGGACATTGTAGCTCTCCATCATTTCCTGGTCCTCAACCCATTTGATCTTAATCCAATGGTGGAAGTCAGAGCCCATCATGTAGCTTAGACTACCATTTGGTCAATACTTGCTAGGTGTCAGGTGTAGGAATAATGGCTTAATACACCATATGTAACTTATTCTAAAAACAGAATTGTAAGATAAATTTTGTCCAAGTTACATACATAAATAGACTAAGGAAGATCTGGAGAATTTTTGAAATGTATCAGATCACAGGGTTAAAAATTGGTACGGGAAGATTTGAGCACTTTTAGTGTACTCAAAAGCCTATGCCCTTAATCCGTGTGCTATATGTGTAATGGGGACAAGTGATAGAGATACTGAGTTCAAAACAGCCAGCCTTGCCCTGGAATGTCTTCAAGCTCAGTGGGTCAGACAAGGAAACTGGTTATTTCTACACAGTGGAATGAGGACCTTGGTGGTGGTAGAAGTTTGGTTTGAAATATGAGGGAGGAAAAGACTCTTGATATGCTTTTGAATGCAACCTTAAAAACTGTGTGAAGGCAGCTAGAAATGGTGTCTCAAGCTGAGTTAAGAGAGTATGTTAAAAAAAAAGAGAAGAGAATATGTTAAGATACATGCTATTTAGGAAAGTTGAACATGGATCACTGATCCTGGAGAACAGAGTATAAGGTGAGAAATTTTATTGGAAAATGATACTAGAAAATTAGGAAAACTATTTTAAAAGACTGCATAGTTCATGGATTAAAAAAAAGATTATCTTGAGGGCAATGAAGAACCACATGTGAAATATATGGTAAAAACCAACCACTTGATACCGTAATGTACATTCATAAACATACCAAACTCAATCACTAAGCTGAACATGTGAAGGAGGGAGGGGGGAGAGAATGGGGACTAAATGAGTGTGGTGTGCATGTATGCCTCTACCATCCTGTACCTTATTAAGATGTATGATTAAAATGTACCAATAAAAAATAAAAAAGGAGTGCTGTGGTATAGCTAAGTGATAGAGCACTTTTCTAGCACATGTGAGGCCCTGGGATGAAACCCCAGCAAAACACACACACACACACACACGGAGCAATGAAGAGGAGGAGGAGGGGTTTTTTTTGTTTTTTTGAAAGTTTGAAGTAAAAGTGTCTGTGATGTAGTGAGAGATCAGAAAAGATTCAAATTGCAAATAACTTGTGTCCTAAATTAAGATATTTATGAGTAGAAGAATAATAAGGAGATTTCCCCAGTAATCTAGAAGAGAAGTGATGAGGACCTGAACTAAAACATGGTAGTTCTTCAGAAGGAGTGAGAGAATTTATTTGTCAGATGTAAAAAGGGATCAAAGACAACTTTCATAGCTCTGACTTGGGAGATTGTGTAGTATCAATCATTGAAGTAGAAAATTTAAGAACAATATTTGGTTTGGGTCAAAATTATCTCAATACTAGATACGATTACTTTAGAATGTGTTTGTACATTCCAGTTCAGAAAGTTTTTGAAAACTAGAGTTCAGTCAAGATATAGGCCATGGATATACATACCAATTAATGTTGGGACCCTCATCCCTCTACATTCCATCTGATATTGATCTTTCAGTTTTCCTTTTCTAAACAATTCTGATAATATATTAACCTAGTAGAGGATTCTTTTTTTTTTTTTTTTTTTTTTTTTTTTTT
>PVLC010012723.1:10050-43650 GCA_004027655.1 Graphiurus murinus
GTACTGGGGATTGAACTCAGGGGCATTCTACCTCCGAGCTATACCCCCAGCCCTATTTTTTATTCTTTATTTTGAAACCGAGTCTCACTAAGTTGCAGAGTGCCTCACTAGGTAGCTGAGGCTGGCCGCGAACCCGGATCCTCCGGTCTCAGCCTCCCGAATGCTGGGATTACAAGCGTGCGCCACCACGCCCGGCTCGCAAGCCCTATTTTTTATTCTGTATTTTGAAACTGAGTCTCACTAAGCTGCGGAGTGCCTCACTAGGTAGCTGAGGCTGGCCGCAAACCCGAATCCTCCGATCTCAGCCTCCCGAATGCTGGGATTACAAGCGTGCGCCACCACGTCCGGCTTCTATCATATTTTTTTTAAAAATTTTAAATCGAATTAGGCCATCAACTTGCATCAAAATAAGAGAAAAGGAGGAAGCAGGAAGAACAATCCAGGTGGATGGAGATCAAAAGAACAGAAGCAAAGCAAGCAGCAAAGGACAGAGTGGGTCGGGAACAAGGTCCCTGGGGCTTGGAGCCGAGGGGGCGCCTCGGGGTTACTATGAGAGCCTCCTCCCTGGTCTCCCGAGTGCCTTATTGCTCCCCTGAGTGGTTCTTTATAGGAATGCCATTGTGTCACAACCTGTGGCGCTCACAGTGAAAGGTTAATGGCTCTCGGGGCCATGGGTGGGGCCCGCATGCACCCACCTTCTGACCTCTTCACCCACCACTGTTCACAGCTCGCTGACCTCACCTGCCTGTCGGCACCTGGTCTACAAGAACAAAGCGAGCTCGCCAGCCTCCCTCCCTTGGGGATTCGGTGCTAATTCCCTAGGCCAGGGACATTGTGTTCCAGGGAGCCACGTGAGGCCCTTCCTTCCCCGCTTCAGATTTCTGTTCAGGTTTCTGAGCAAGGCTTTCTCTGACCATCCCTCTGAAATCCCCCCCTCCACTCACCCCGACTCTCACCTCACCCCACTTTCCTCCTTCACTTCTATCCAGGGCCCTTATGACCATCCGCCATGCACTCGGACTTCTTTTGTGTGTGTGCATGTGGCACCAGGGATTCAACTCAAGGGTACTCTACTTCGAGCTACACCCTAGCTCATTTTTTTTTATTTTGAAACAGGGTCTTGCTAGCTGGGTGTGGTGGTACCTGTCTATAATCCCAGTACTTGGGAGGCTGAGACAGGAGAATCATAGGTTGGAGGCCAGCCTCAGCAATTTTTTTTTTTTTTTTCGGTACTGGGGATTGAACTCAGGGGCATTCTACCTCCGAGCTACACCCCCAGCCCTATTTTTTATTCTTTATTTTGAGACCAAGTCTCACTAAGTTGCGGAGTGCCTCACTAGGTAGCTGAGGCTGGCCGCGAACCCGGATCCTCCGGTCTCAGCCTCCCGAATGTTGGGATTACAAGCATGCGTCACCACTCCCGGCTTAGCCTCAGCAATTTAGTGAGACCTTCAGCAATTTAGCATGACTCTGTTCCAAAATAAACAATAAAATAAGGCTGGTTGTAGCCAGGCGTGGTTGTGCACGCCTGTAATCTCAGTTCTTGGGAGGCTGAGATAGGAGGATCACAGATTCAAGACCAGCTTCAGCAACTTTCAGCTTTCAGGCCCTCCGAAATTTAGTGAGACCGTTTCCAAATAAAATAGGTCTGGAGGTGTGGCTCAGAGATAGAATGCCCCTGGATTCAATCGCCAGTACCAAAACAAACTAACAAACAAAACAAAACAAAAAAGATGGTCTCACTAAATTGTGGATGCTGGCCTCAAACTCGAGATTCTCCCATCACAGTCCCGCAAATGCTGGGATTAAGCTAGACGTGGTGGCGCACGCCTGTAATCCCAGTAGTTGGGAGGCTGAGACAGGAGGATCGCTGGTTCGAGATCAGCCTCAGCTACTTAGTGAAGCCCTGCGCAACTTAGTGACACTCTGTTTCAAAATAAATACCCTGAGCCGGGCGTGGTGGCGCACGCTTGTAATCCCAGCATTCGGGAGGCTGAGACCGGAGGATCCGGGTTCGCGGCCAGCCTCAGCTACCTAGTGAGGCACTCCGCAACTTAATGAGACTCGGTTTCAAAATAAAGAATAAAAAAAAATAGGGCTGGGGGTGTAGCTCGGAGGTAGAATGCCCCTGAGTTCAATCCCCAGTACCACAAAATAAATAAATAAATAAATACCCTGTTTCAAAATAAAGAATAAAAAAAAATAGGGCTGGGGGTGTAGCTTGGAGGTAGAATGCCCCTGAGTTCAATCCCCAGTACCGCAAAAAAAAAAAAAAAAAAAAAAAATAGGGCTGGAGGTATAGCTCAAAGGTAGAATGCCCCTGAGTTCAATCCCCAGTAGCACAAAACAAAACAAAAAAACTCACGCTGCCTCTTTCCCTTCTAATTCTTCCTGCTCCATCACACATCCTAGCTAAGCTGAGCTCTGTTTCCCAGAATTCTCTGCTCTGCATGATTCCAGCTTTGTACTGGCCTACCTGAAACATTTTGTAGGCAAAGTACAAGGCAGATAGCAGCTGTGTGTGTGTGTGTGTGTGTGTGTGTGTGTGTGTGTGTGTTGTACTAGGGATGGAATCCAGGGGCATTCTACCTCTGAGCTACACCCCTGGCCCTATTTTCTTTTTTGGTTTTGAAACAGGGTCTCGCCAGCTTGCTGAGAGTCTTGCTGCATTGCTGAGGCTAGCCTCGAACCTGCAATCCTCCTATCTCAGCCTCCCAAGCACTGAAATTCCAGGCATATGCCACCATGCCTGGCCAGAAGCAATGTTTTTGAAGCTCTGAAGTGAGTCCTGGGGGCCAGGCACTGTGGCAGTTCACACACAGTGTCACTGATCTGGTCCCTCCCCTTGGTGGCACTGGACAGTACTCAGGCAGGCAGTAGTCCCTTTGGCTACCACCAGATCGCTTCCTCTTGCCACAGCACAGAAAGAAAGAAAAAAAAAAAGATGGAGCCCCTAAAATGAATCTCTTACTGTGGAGCCCTCAAGGGTGTTCTGTTTCTCAGATCCAACTCTGACTGATACACTTCGAGTTGGGTTCAATGGCATTGGGGTGGCCACAGACATTTTGGGGACCCAGCTAAAGGGAGGTCAAGTTGGAGATTCACTTCACTAGGTTTCAGAGAGCTTTACTCCCCTGGCTGGCAATCATTTCCATGAAGAGTTAAGTCATTGAGAGCCGTTCCAAGTAGAAATGGTTCCCAGGAATACCTCGACAGGCCAGCACCAGAAGGTACGACTATGTCTTTATTTTTATTTTTTTATTTATTTTTTTTTGCGGTACTGGGAATTGAACTCAGGGGCATTCTACCTTCGAGCTACACCCCCAGCCCTATTTTTCACCCTTTATTTCGAAAGCGGGTCTCACTAAGTTGTGGAGTGCCTCACTAGGTAGCTGAGGCTGGCCGCGAACCCAGATCCTCCGGTCTCAGCCTCCCAAATGCTGGGATTACAAGCGTGCGCCACCACACCCGGCTTCCTACGACTATGTCTTAAGGCACCTGGCACCAAAAGTATGTGGGCAATGGGCAGTAGAACCAATAAAAAGGTTCAAAAGATACAGTGCCAGAAGTGGGGCTGTAGAAAGTTTTTCCAACTCTATGATGTGATTTTTCTAGGTTTTTTTTTTTCTTTTTTGGTGGTACTGGGGCTTGAACCCAGAGGCATTCTACCTTTGAGCTACACCACCAACTGGATTTTATTTCTAATTTGGAAACAGGGTCTCACTAGATTGATGAGAGTCTCACTACTTGCTGAGGCTGTCCTCCAACCTGTGATCCTCCTATCTCAGCCTCCTAAGTACTGGGATTACAAGCGTGCGCCATCACAACTAGCTTAGATTTTTTATATTCTGGTATTTGGCAGTTTGTTTTGTTTTTGTACTGGGGACTGAACCCAGGGGCATTCTACCTCTGAGCTATACCCTTAGCCCAATTTTTTTTTTTTTTTTTTTTTTTTTTTTTTTTTTTTTTTTTTTTTTTTTTTTTTTTTTTTTTTTTTTTTTTTTTTTTTTTTTTTTTTTTTTTTTTTTTTTTTTTTTTTTTTTTGCGGTACTGGGGATTAAACTCAGGGGCATTCTACCTCCAAGCTATACCCCCAGCTCTATGTTTTCTTTATTTTGAAACAGGGTCTCACTAAGTTACAGAGGGCCTCACTAGGCTGGCCGCAAACCCGGATCCTCCGGTCTCAGCCTCCCAAATGCTGGGATTACAAGCATGCACCACCACACCCAGCCCTATTTTTTTTAATTTTGAAACAAGGTGTCACTAAACTGTGGAGGGACTCACTAAATTGCTGAGACCGGCCTCCAACCTATGATCCTCCTTCTCAGCCTCCCAAGTACTGGGATTATAGGCATGCACCACCACGCCCAGCTTCAGCTTTGTATGTGTATGTGGGCACGCATGTGTGTGGTACTAGGGATTGAACCCAGGGGTGTTCTATCTCTGAGCTACACCCCAGACCTATATTATTTTTTATTTTGAAACAGGGCCTCACTAAATTGCTGAGGGCCTCACTAGGTTGCTGAGGCTGGCCTTGAACCTATGATCCTCCAGCTTTAGCTTTTTAATATTTGCAATTTGTTATGACTTCATTTCTCATTCCAAATAACTATTCATTTTTGTATCTAATGTGTTATATTACATTTGTAGAGGGCCCCCAAACTGCATAAGCTTCAGCACCTAGGAGACCTGGATTATCCTCTGTTCTCTAGTATCAATCTAAAGAAGTTGGATTTAATTTTGGAGGAAATCAGGACTGGAAATCAGCACTGGATTCTGGCAAAAGAAGAAAATAATCTGATCTGTACCAAGTGGTGATGTGTTGGATGGAACAGGTCACATTTGCTCTTGAGAGCTAACTGAAAATTTCAGAAAATTTACAAGATGGTTGAAGTTATGCCCATAGCTCCAAATCAGTCATTGTGGGAGTATTTATAAAACCCACAGAAATTGGCAAATTCTACAAATCAGAACTTCCCCCACCACCCCAGAGAGCAGCTGTTAAACATATATCAAGATGAGTGGTGGTGCATGCCTGCAATCCCAGTACTTGGGAGGCTGAGACAGGAGGATTGCAGGTTCAAGGCCAGCCTCGGCAACTTAATGAGGCTCTCCACAACTTAGTGAGACCCTGTTTGCAAATAAAAAATAAAATAATGCTGGGGACATCGCTCAGAGGTACAAATAACTATTCATTTGTACCTGGGTTCAAGCCCAACTACCATGAAAAATTATAAGACTGTCAGGCGTGGTGTCGCATGCTTGTATTCCAGTACTTGGGAGGCTGAGACAGGAGGATTGCAGGTTCACAGCCAGCCTCAGCTACTTAGTGAGACCCTCTGCAACTTAATGAGACCATGTTTCAAAATAAAGAATAAAAAATAGGGCTTGGGGTGTAGCTCAGAGGTCGAATGTCCCTGGGTTTAATTCCTAGTGCCACAAAAAAATTATATACCAACACATCACTGCCGCCAAATTATATAGTTGGCCATAAATCTTCATCAGAAAATTCCCCTGGAGTGAATCTACTGTCAAGTGTGGCTGACAGAGATAGAGTTAAGGAGGAAAGAAAGTGTAGAAGGCATCATAGAAAAGGTGCTTAAAAAGCCGGGCGTGGTGGCGCACGCTTGTAATCCCAGCATTCGGGAGGCTGAGACCGGAGGATCTGGGTTCGAGACCAGCCTCAGCTACCTAGTGAGGCACTCCGCAACTTAGTGAGACTCGGTTTCAAAATAAAGAATAAAAAAAAATAGGGCTGGGGGTGTAGCTCGGAGGTAGAACACCCCTGAGTTCAATCCCCAGTACCGCAAAAAAAAAAAAAAAAAAAGAAAAGGTGCTTAAATAAGCCAGGTGTGGTGTCGCATGCTTGTAATCCCAGTACTTGGGAGGCTGAGACCAGAGGATCCGGGTTGGCAGCCAGCCTCAGCTACTTAGTGAAGCTCTCTGCAATTTAGTGAAACCCTGTTTTAAAACAAAGAATAAAAATAAGACTGGGGGTGTAGCTCAGAGGTAGAATGCCCCTGGGTTCAATCCCCAGTACCACAAAAAAAAAAAAAAAGAAAGAAAGAAAGAAAAGGTGCTTAAATGCTCTGAGTACCTGAAGAAGAGAAATAAAAGGATCAGAAACTCTCAAGACAAAACTACAGCTGGGTGTGGTGGAGCAAGCTTGTAATCCCAGTACTTGGGAAGTTGAAACAGGAGGATCACAGGTTTGAGGCCAGCCTCAGCAACTTAGTGAGACCCTCAGCAACTTAGTGAGACCCTATTTCAAAACAAAAAAAGAAAAGGACTGGGTGTGTAGCTCAGAGGTAGACTGCCCCTGGGTTCAATCCCCAGTGCCAGAAAATAAAAATTAAAAAGACAAAACTACACCCACCTGCCAACTTTGCCTAACCTTCCATTCTAGATGGATGGGGGGGGCGATCACTGCAGTGGAGATTTTGGAGTTTCTGTGGTGCACGCTGTGCCTTGGCCCCTTGGGGAAGCGCTGATTGTGGCAGATGCAATTTAATACTCTAAATTGGATTTAGAATCATAATAAAAGATCATTGTCTTTGCCTCTGGAGAAGTTTCAAACTCTGTATTAAAATAAATACAAGCCAGGTGTGGTGGTGCATACCTGTAATCTCAGTACTTGGGAGGCTGAGACAGGAGGATCGCAGGTTCAAGGCCCCCTCAGCAACTTAGTGAGGCCCTGTTTCAAAATAAAATAGGGCTGGGGGCATAGCTCAGAGGTAGAATGCCCCTGGGTTCAATCCCCAGTACCACAAAAATAAGTAAATATAAAGATACAGATACATATTTTCCCTTTTTGTGTGTGGTACTGGGGATTGAACCCAGGCAAATTCTACCCCTGAACTACATCCTCAGACCTTTTTGTTATTTTTATTTTTTTCGGTACTGGCTATTGAACCCAGGGGCATTCTACCTCCAAGCTCCCCCCCCCCCAGCCCCATTTTTTATTCTTTATTTTGAAACAGGTTCTCACTAAGTTGTGGAGGACCTCACTAAGTAGCTGAGGCTGGCCGCGAACCCAGATCCTCCTGTCTCAGCCTCCCAAGTACTGGGATTACAAGCGTGGGCCACCACGTCTGACTCCTCAGATCTTATTTTTTTATAGTCTCACTAAGTTACCATGCACTGGCCTCCAACCTACATTCTTGCTGCCTCTGCCTCCCACGTACTGAGATTAAAGGTGCGCACCACCACACCCAGCTAAAGGCACATATTTGTACTGATATTCTTTGTGTATGTGTATGTATATGCATGAATGAGTGTGCATGCACATTCGCTGAGGATCAAACCCAGGACCTTTATACATGCTCAGTATGTACTCCATCACTGAGCTACAACCCCAACACCTCCATATTGGCATTTTTTTTTTTTTTTTGTACCGGAGATTAAACCCAGCAGCATTCTACCTTTGAGCCACATCGTTAACCCTATTTTTTTTTTATTTTGAAATAGGGTCTCACTAAGTTGCTGAGACTGGCCTCAAACCTGTGATTCTCCTGTCTCAGCTTCCCAAGTACTAGGATTACAGGCATGCGCCACCACATGTCTAGCTTCCATTGACATTTTTTTAATTGCATAGACCATATTTCATCTAGTATATGGTACCATGATTAAAGCTATACAACTGTTTATATAAAAATAAGGATAATGTTGCCAACTACTCAGTGGTATATGCCTGTAATCCCAGTAGTTGGGAGGCTGAGACAGGAGGATCACAGGTTTGAGGACAGCCTCAGTAACTTAGTGAGACCTTTGGTAACTTAGAGAGACTGTGTTTTAAAATAAAATTTAAAAAAAAGGTAGAATGACCCTGGGTTCAATCTTCAGTACCAAACATATATATAAATAAGTAAACAAAAAATAAAAAGGTCTGGGGGTAGCTGGGCATGCTGGTACATGCCTATAATCCCAGGATTTGGGGGGGGGGGGCAGGGAATGCTAAGACAAGAGGATTGCAGGTTTGGCCCCAAACCTCACACCAGCTGGAGACCCTGTTTTAAAATAAAAAAAACAAAGCTGGGCATGTGGCACATGCTTGTAATCCTAGTACTTGGGAAGATGAGACAGGAGGATCACAGGTTCAAGGACAGCCTCAGCAACTCCAGAGAATCTCATCAACCTAGCCAAACCCTGTTTTAAAATAAAACTAAGCCGGGTGTGGTGGCGCACACTTGTAATCCCAGCATTTGGGAGGCTAAGACTGGAGGATATGGGTTCGAGGCCAGCCTCAGCTGCTTAGTGAGACCCTGTTTCAAAATAAAGAAGAAAAAATGGGGCTGGGGCTGTAGCTCGGAGGTAGAATGCCCCCAGGTTCCATCCCCAGTACCGCAAAAAAATAAAAAATAATAATAAAACTAAAATAGGACCGGGGATGTAGCTTGGAAGTAGAATGCCCCTGGGCTTAATCCCTAGAACCAAAAATAAAATAAAATAAAAAAGGGCCAGGGGTATAGCTCAGAGGTGTAATGCCCCTGAGCTCAATTCCCAGTACTACAAAAAAAGGTCTGGGGGTGCAGCTCAGATATAGAACCTCTCCTCTTAGGTTCAATCCCCAATACTCGCCCCCCCACACACACACACAGGAAATGCAGTCAGTCAGATGTGGTGGTGAATGCTTGTAATCCCAATCTCAGGTGGCTGAGACAGGAGGATTGCAGGTTCAAGGCCAGCCTCAGCAACTGAGTGAGACCTTGCTTCAAAATAAATTATATATAGAGCCGGGGGTGGTGGCACATGCTTGTAATCCCAGCATTTGGGAGGCTGAGACCAGAGGATCCAGGTTTGCGGCCAGCCTCAGCTACCTAGTGAGGCCCTCTGCAACTTAGTGAGACCCTGTTTCAAAATAAAGAATAAAAAATAGGGCTGGGGGTGTAGCTTGGAGGTAGAATGCCCCTGAGTTCAATCCCCAGTACCACACACACACACACACACACAAAAAAAAAAAATATATATATATATATATATATATATATATATATATAGAGAGAGAGAGAGAGAGAGAGAGAGAGAGAGAGAATGAGAATAGGACTGGGGATGTAGCTCAGAGGTAGAATGATCCTGGGTTCAATCCTCAGAACCACATACACACAAAAAAATTGCAGCCAACTCTACCGTAATGTGCTATTGGCTATTAGATGAAGCCTGAATTCAGAGGTGTTAAAATGTGAACAAAAAAAGTGGATCTCATAGTCAGTGAAATAGGAAATGGCTCCTGGACATCTCTTAGACTGAAAGCATCATTGGAGAAATGAGAAAATTACAGCTGTGGAAAGGCAAACCATCGACTTAAGGGCATAGGCCCAGTTAGTGACAGAATTGGAAATGGAACCCCAATTATCCCTGCCCTACATCAGAGCTCTTGTTGATTAGAGAATTTCACACATTAGAGACAGCCACAAGAGTTAGTCTGTAGGTTCCTTTCAACTCTGAGAATATGATGTGCTAAAATGTACAAATTATCCTCTGATCAGGAAATGCTATAGAGGGCAGAATAACACATCTGCTCAAAAGGTCCCCATATCTAACATTGGTTTCTATTATAGATTTCCAGTGCCTGTAATAGTGCCTAGGGGATATATTTACTGGTATTATAGGTTCTCAATAAATGTTAGATGGGTATATCTGGCTTGATGAGTCTCTTGATGACTTTGGGCCAATTATTTCATTATTCTGAGGCTGCTTCTTAGCGTATAAAATGGGCATACTAATGACTGTCTTTCAAGTGCATGATGAAGGTTAGATGAAATGGACACGTAAGTACACCTGGCACAGAAGCTGGCCTATCGTGGGAACATCATTGTTAGTTTCATTCACCTTTTATGTTATTGTTGTTTCAATACCAACTTCATAAAGCCCTTCAGAAAAAAACAATCTTCCTAGAGTCTAATGCTCTAGATTTGTGCATTCCAATATGGTAACCATTAGCTACATGTGGCTATTTAACTAGAATTAAAAATTCATGTTCTCCTTCACATTAGCCACATTTTTTTTTCCCCCAGTACGGGGAATTGAGCCCAGGGACATTCTATCTCCGAGCTACACCCCCAGCCGTATTTTTTTTTTTTTTTGAAACATGGTCTCAGTTGCGGAGGACCTCACTAAGTAACTGAGACTGTCTGCAAACGTGTGATCCTCCTGTCTCAGCCTCCCAAGCACTGGGATTACAAGCGTGGGCCACATTTCAAGAGTTCGATATTCCCATGTGGCTAGTGACTGTTGTGCGGGACAACTAAGATATGGAACATTTCCATCGCGACAGAAAGGTCCACTGGACAATCCTGCTCTACACTAATAAAAGACGGACACTGCCCGTAGTTATTTCTCCACCAAAATAAGGATGCCCCAACATTTCATACCAAACTGGACTAATGTATTTGTGCGCCCTCCTGTGGCTGGAGGTGGAAAGCAGTCTGCGTCTGTGGAGGTGAAGGAGCACATTTAGAAAGGGGGCAGCTTAGAAATATTTACCAATCTCGCCACTAGAAAGAAAGGTGACATGCTCTAGTGTGTATGCATACTGAATGCTCTAGGGATTACTAAGCAAAATCTGCTTGAGTTTTGTGCACCTAATCATTCCTAAATCTTAGTATTTTCTGAACTACCTACGCTTGTGCGATAAAGATATTCCCCTTTTAAACAAAGGATGGTACCATATGGATGTTTAAAAGTGTGGAGAGACAAGCAGGATTACTCAACGAACGACCCCAGGCTCGCTCGCTTGCTCGCTCGCTCTCTCTCTCTCTCCTCAGTAGGACCCGGAAACAATCAAGATGCGCCCCCCCCCTCCGTGCACCGAGACCCCACTTTCCGCTGGATGAAGGGGACTCCTGTTTCTGGGAGCCGGGCACCTGCGTCTTCCCAGCCCTCCCTTACACAGATGGCATCTAAACCTAGCCAGCCTGCAATCGAACGATCTCAAAAGTTTATGCCCCACCTCCCCAGCCCCTGCAAGGCTGTTCTCGCGCTTGCGCAATAAAGATGGAGCCTCGTGGCGCGGGGCGGGGCTGCCCGCGGAGCGGTCCGCGCTGGAGTGCTGCGGTCGCCGAGCATCCTGTTCCCGGCTGCTGGGATCCCAATGACACCTCTGCCTGGGTTCCCCCCTCATCAGCGACCCCCCTGATACTGGTGGGGGCACCCAGTCTCTTCGTAAAGGTTTATTTCTTTCTGAAAACGTCAATGTATCATTTCCCCACGCACACATTTTGAAAACACAAATGCAAGCCGGGCGTGGTGGCACACGCTTGTAATCCCAGCATTTGGGAGGCTGAGACCGGAGGACCCGGGTTCGCGGGCAGCCTCAGCTACTTAGTGAGGCACTCTGCAACTTAGTGAGACTCGGTTTCAAAATAAAGAATAAAAAATAGGGCTGGGGGTGTAGCTCGGAGGTAGGATGCCCCTCAGTTCAATCCCCAGTACCGCAAAAAAAACACAAATGCAAAAAAAAAAAAAACCCACCCATAATTCTCCGGAAAAGAATCACTTAGCTGATAGGGTTAAATATAAGGTCCTATTACACATAGTGGGATATTCCCCCACGCTAGTTTACTTAGCTTCTAAAGAAGGGCAGTTGTCAATGGACCTGGCCGCAAAGCAGCTGCCTCCTGGGGCCCGGCCACGTGGTCGTTTGCAGCGTCCGGTTCCCACCACCAGGCCCCGAGGGCGGGCTCAGTGCAACAGCTGGGTGGAACCTGATGCCGATCCAACCCTTGGCCGGAGAGCCTACGTGTATACTTTGTTCAGTACATTGACTCTGGGAGAAAGTGCCAAGTCACATCCCTCCTAGTGCAGCTGCAATTCATCAGTCAGGGGTTTCAAAATCAATGTTTTTGGAAACCAGGTACAAGCTGAACCGCTTGCATTCCAAATTTATCTGAGCACACTACATTCTGGGGAGCAGGATACAATGTTGTCTTTTCTCCTTTTTTTTTTTTTTTTTTTGGTTTGTTTTTTGTTTTTGGCCTTACTGAGCTCTTACTAACATACTATACATTTCACCACCACCACCCTTTTTTTGTACTGAGGATTGAACCCAATAGCGTTCTACCTCCAAGCAACACCCCCAGTCCTTTTTATTTTTATTTCTTTATTACTTTGGGGTACAGGGGATTGAAGTCAGGGGTATTCTACCTCCGAGCTATATACTCCCCCAGACCTTTTTATGTTTTGCTGTGTTGCTGAGGCTGTCCTCAACCCTGTGATCCTCTTGTCTCAGTCTACCACCGCGCCTGGCTTTTTTATTTTGAAATAGGATCTTGCTAAGGTGCTGAGGGTATTGCAAATTTGCTGAGATTGGCCTCGAACAGATCCTCCTGGCTCTGCCTCCCAAGTACATTTCACCCTTTTAAAGCGTACAAATGCTGGTGGCACAATGGAACACACCTGAAACCACAGTACATGGGAGGCTGAGTTAGGAGGATCGCAGGTTCAAGGCCAGCTTCAACAATTTAGTAAGATCTTGATTAAAAAAAAAAAAAAGCCAGGTGTAGTAGCACATGCTTGTAATCCCAGTATTTGGGAGGTTGAGACAGGAAGATAGCAGGTTTGAGGCCGGCCTCAGTACAGTAGCAAGACTCTCAGCAACCTAGGGAGACCCTGTTTCCAAATAAAAAATAAAATAGGCCTGGGGGTGTACCTTGAGGTAGAATGCTCCTGGGATCAATCTCCAGTATCACAAAAGTAAATAAATAGATAGATAGATAGATAGAAAGAAAAAAGGGCTGGGGTGGAGCTCAGTGGTAAAGCACCCTTAGGTTCAATCTCCAGTATGGCAAAAAGAAATAAGTAAAGTGTAGGAGTAATTAGCTTTTAGTATATTCCCAGTCTAATTTTAGGACAGTTTCATTCCCCCTGAGAGAAATCTAGACAAATTGGCAGTCGCTCCCTATTTCCCCCCAAGCCTCCCAGCACCAGGCAATCACTCATCTACTTGTTATCTCTATGCATTTGCCTGTTTGGCCCATTTCACATAAACAAAATTGTATTTTGTGTCTCGTCTCTTTCAATTAGTACGTTTTCTGGATTCATCCATGTTATAACATGCATTGGTGTTTTATTTCTCTTTGTTGTAAAATAATACTCTATTGTATAGATATACCACTCGTCTTATATCCATTTATCAGCCTATAGACACTTGGATTCGTTACACTTCTTAGCTACTGTGAATACTGCTGCTATGACCATGCCTGTATAACTTTTCTTCTTTTGTGTGTGTGGTACTGGAGATTGAACCCAGGGACATTCTACCTCTGAGCTATACCCCCAGCCCTATTTCAGTTTTTATTTTGAAACAGGGTCTCACTAAGTTGCTAAGGCTGGCTGTGAACCTGTGATCCTCCTGTCTCGGCCTCCCAAGTAGTGGGATTGCAGGCGTGCACCACCATGCCCGGCTTCATGTATAACTTTCTGTGTGAATTTGTTTTCATTTCTCTTGGGAATGTTTCACCCAAAAAGGGAATTGCAGTCATATGATAACTCAAACTGTTTAACTTTTTTTTTTTTTTTTTTCAGTACTGGGGATTGAACTCAGGGGCATTCTACCTCCAAGCTATACCCCCAGCCCTATTTTTTATTCTTTATTTTGAAACTGGGTCTCACTAAGTTGCAGAGGGCCTCACTAGGTAGCTGAGGCTGGCCGAGAACCCGGATCCTCCGGTTTCAGCCTCCCAAATGCTGGGATTACAAGCGTGCGCCACCACGCCAGGCTCACTGTTTAACTTTTTGAGGAGCTGCTAAACTGTTTTCCAATTCAGCTGCACCATTTTATATTCCCACCAGCAGTGTATGAGGTTCCAGTTTCTCCACATCCTCACCCACACTTGTTAGTCTGTCATTTTTATTTTAGCTATTCTTGTGGGTGGGAAGTGGTACCTCATTTTGCTTTGATTTATATTTTCCTCTTTATGTGCTTGTTGCCCATTTGAACATCTTTACTGGAGAAATATTTATTCAGATCCATTGCCTATTTTGTTTCATTCATTCATTCATTTATTGGTACTGGGGATGGAACCCAGGGGCATTCTACCTCCAAGATACACCCCCAGCCCTGTTTTATTTTTTATTTAGAAACAGGGTCTCACAAAGTTGCTGAAGGACTCACTAAGTTGTTGATGCTGGCCTCAAACCTTCGATCTCCCTGTCTCAGCCTCCCAAGTACTGGGATTACCACCACGCCCAGCTAAATTTATTTCTTCAAACAGTTTGGAAGATAAGCTTTTATTTCTCAATCCCATTCCCCAGAAATAGTTTTAAATTTCTGTATTTATGGAGAAGCAAAATAGTAAAGACTATCTGTTAGTGTATTTTTATCATCACATGTGATAATTTGGTCAATTTGCTGCATGTTGCCGGGCATGGTGGCGCACACTTGTAATCCCAGTACTTCGGAGTCTGAGACAGGAGGGTTGCAAGTTCGCGGCCAGCCTCAGCTACTTAGTGAGGACCTCCACAACTTAGTAAGGTGCTGTTTCAAAAGTAAAGAATAAGGGCTGGGGGTATAGCTCAGAGGTAGAATGCCCCTGGGTTCAATCCCCTGTACCACAAAAAAAAAATTTTTTTTTGCTGCATATTATATGTAGTTCTTCAAAATATATATATATACTGTGGATTGTAGCCAAAGAAAGTGTGTGTGTGTGTGTGTGTGTGTGTGTGTGTGTGTGTAGCTGGGGATTGAACCCAGGGGCCTTCTATCCCTGAGCTAGAATACCAGCCCTATTTTACTTTGAAACAAGGTCTCACTAGGTTGCCAAGGCTGGCTTTGAACCTGTGATCCTCCTGTCTCAGCCTCCCAAGTACTAAAATTACAGGCATGTGCCACCACCCCTGGCTGCCAAGGAAGGCTTAAAAGCCACTACTGTAAGCAATCTAAATATATATTTAACATTCCTTTCTATAATGGGAGTGAAGTGGTACATGGGGCAAGTCTCTTCTTTCCTGACTAAAATAGAACAATTAACATAACATAAGCAAAAATACCTTGTATTAACAGTCACTCCAGAAAAGCAACACTAAGCCGGGTGTGGTGGCGCATGACTGTAACCCCAGTACTTGGGAGGATGAGACAGGTTCATGGCCAGCCTCAGCAACATAGCAAGACTCTCAGCAACCTAATGAGACCTTGTTTCAAAATAAAAAGTAAAAAGGGGCTCAATCCCCAGTACCACCAAACAAAACAAACAAAAAAAAAAAAACAGGGTCTTGCTAGGTTGCTGAGAGTCTCAAGTACTGGGTTCACAGGCAAACCCTATTTTAAAATGGGCAAAATGGGCATCGTGGTGCACACCTAGAATCCCAGTACTTGGGAGGCCCAGACAGGAGGATGGCAGGTTCATGGCCAGTCTCAGAAACTTAGGGAGGCCTTCCACAACTTAGTGAGACTCTGTTTCAAAATAAAGAATAAAAAATAGGACTGAGGGTATAGCTTGGAGGTAGAATGCCCTTGGGTTCAATCCCCAGTGCCACAAAACAAATTAGTAAATAAATAAATGAATAACAAAATGTGCAAAGAAAGGGGTAAGGTATCTCTCTTCCTCTCTCTCTCTCTCTCTCTCTCTCTCTCTCTCTCTCTCTCTTGCAGTACTGAGGATTGAACTCAGGGGCATTCTACCTCCAAGCTACAACCCCAGTCCTATTTTTTATTCTTTATTTTGAAACAGAGTCTCACTAAATTGTGGAGGGCCTCACTAAGTAGCTGAGGCTGGCCACGAACCCGGATCCTGCGGTCTCAGCCTCCCAAGTACTGGGATTACAAGTGTGCACCACCACACCTGGCTGCTACGGTATATCTCAATGGCAGAGCTCTTGGGTTCAATTCCCAGAGTGTGCGTGCGTGCACACACACACACACACACACACACACACACACAGAGGCAAAGGATCTAAACAGACATGTATGAAAGAAGAAAAACATGAAAAGATGTTACACAGCCAGGTATGGTGGTGCACACCTGTAATCGCAGTATTTGGGAGACTGAGATAGGAGGATCAAAGATTCAAAGCCAGCCTCAGCAATTTAGTGAGACCCTCAGCAACTTAGCAAGACCCTGTTTCAAAATAAATAAAAAGGTCTGGAATGTACTTCATAGGTAGAACACCTCTGGATTTAATCCCCAGTAACACACACACATGCACTGCACGCACATGCACATGCACACGCACACGCACACACACCAAACAAAATGTTCCACATCTGCTGGGTGTGGTGGCACATGCCTGTAATCCTAGTACTTGGGAGGCTGAGATAGAAAGATCACAGGTTCAAGGACAGCTTCAGCAATTTAGCAAAGCCCTCAGCAACTTAGTGAGACACTGTTTCAAAACAAAAAAATAAAAAAGTCTGGGAGTGTAACTCAGAGGCAGAATGTCCCTGAGCTCAATCCTGAGAATCACACACCCACAAAAATAGGGTTGTTTGTTCCTTATTGTCAAATTTTAAGTGTGGCTTATATATTTTGAACACCCATCCTTTATAAAATGTTTGGTAATGATCTTCAGTGTGTGTGTGTGTGTGTGTGTGTGTGTGTGTGTGTGTGTGTGTTACTGGGGATTGAACCCAGGGGCATTCTACCTCTGGGCTACCTCCCCAGTCCTTTTTATATTTGAGGGTTTTTTGTCTGTTTTTGCTGTACTAGGGATTGAACTCAGGGGCATTCTACCTGGAGGCTACATCCCCAGCCCTATTTTTATTCTTTATTTTGAAACAGGGTCTCACTAAGTTGCGGAGGGCCTCACTAAGTAGCTGAGACTGGCCATGAACCTGTGAAGCTCCTGTCTCAGCCTCCCAAGTACTGGGATTACAAGCATGAGTCACCATGCCTAGCTCTATTCCACATTTCTAAGTTTTTGTCATTTCAAAAATGTTATATGAATGGAATCATAAAGTATATAACCCTCAGGGATTGGCTCTTCTCGTTCAGCATAATTCCCTGGATTTCCATACAAATTGTTGTGTATCAGCTGGGCGTGATGGTGCACACCTGTAATCATAGTACTTGGGAGGCTGAGACAAGAGGATTGCAAGTTGGAGGACAGCCTCGGCAAGTAGTGGGACTCTCATCAGCTTAGAGAGACCTTGTTTCAAAATAAAAATAAAATAGGGCTAGGGGTGTAGCTCGAAGGTAGAATGCGCACCAGGACTCAATCCCCAGTGCCACACACACACACACACACACACACACACACACACACACACACAAACACAAATTGTTATGTATCAATAGTTTCCACCAGGTGTGGTGGCACAAGTTTGTAATCCCAGTACTTGGGAGGCTGATACAGGAGGATTGCAGGTTCAAGGACAGCCTCAGCAAATAGTGAAACTTTCATCAATCTAGTGAGACCTTGTTTCAAAATAAAAATAAAATAGGGCCAGGGGTGTAACTCAGAGGTAGAATGACTCAGGGTTCAATTTCCAGTACCACACACAAAAAAATTGTTTCCTACTGTTTTGCAGGTTTGAGGCCTGCAGAAAGTAACTTAGTGAGACCCTGTTTCTTTTTTTTTTTTTTTTTTTTTTTTTTTTTTTTTTTTTTTTTTTTTTTTTTTTTTTTTTTTTTTTTTTTTTTTTTTTTTTTTTTTTTGCAGTACTGGGGATTGAACTCAGGGGCGTTCTACCTTCGAGCTATACCCCCAACCCCACAACCCCACAACCCTAATTTTTTTTTCTTTTTTGCGGTACTGGGGATTTAACTCAGGGGCATTCTACCTCTGAGCTATACCCCCAGCCCTATTTTTTATTCTTTATTTTGAAACTGGGTCTCACTAAGTTGCGGAGTGCCTCACTAGGTAGCTGAGGCTGGCTGCCAACCCGGATCCTCCGGTCTCAGCCTCCCGAATGCTGAGATTACAAGCGTGTGCTACCACGCCCAACTCCAACCCTATCTTTTATTCTATATTTTGAAACCAGGTCTCACTAAGTTGCGGAGTGCCTCACTAGGTAGCTGAGGCTGGCCTCGAACTCGGATCCTCCGATCTCAGCCTCCCAAATGCTGGGATTACAAGCATGCACCACCACGCCTGTTGAGACCCTGTTTCAAGATAAAAAATAAAAGGGGCTGGAGGTGTAGCTCAGAGGTAAAGAACATCCCCTGAATTCAATGCCCAGTGCCATAAAAAAAAGTTTCCTTCTTTTTATTGCTCAGTAGTATTCATGGCTTGAATGTACTACAGTTTGTTTAGCAATTCATTGATTGATGAACAAACTGATTTCAGTTTGGGGCCATTAACAATTAAAGCTAGCTGGGCATGGTGGCACACGCCTGTAATCCCAGTACTTGGGAGGTTGAAAAAGGGAAGTCATAGGTTGAGGCCAGCCTCTGCAACTTAACAAGGCTCTCAGAAACTCTGTAAAACCCTGTTCATAATAAAAAATAAAATAGAGCCAGGCATGGTGGTACATGCCTGTAATTCCAGTACTTGGGAGGCTAAGACAGGAGGATCACAGGTTCGTACCAGCCTCAGCTACTTAAGTGAGACCCTCTGCAACTTAGTGAGACCCTGTTTCAAAATAAAAGAATGAAAAAGGGCTAGGGGTGTAGCTCTGAGGTAGAATGCCCCGAGTTCAATCCCTAGTACCACAAAAATAAATAAATAAATAAATAGATAGATAATAAATAAAAATAGGGCTGGGGGTGTAGCTCAGAGATAGAATGCCCCTGGGTTCAATTTCAATAACACACACACACACACACACACACATGCACACACACATGCACACACACACGTACACACACTGCTGTGAATGCTTGTAGATTTTTTTTCATCTAGCATTTTGTTTTCCTACTTAATAATTTCCCCCCAATTGATTAATCGCAGATGATTGGTAATATTACAAACTTTTTAAACAAAATCTCTTGGTTTAATAGGTCTATATGTTTGAAGTATGTATAATTTCCCTTAAGAGATTTGAAAGTTTTTTTTTTTTTTTTTTTTTTTGCAGTACTGGGTATTGAACTCAGGGGTGTTCTACCTCCGAGCTATACCCCCAGCCCTATTTTTTATTCTTTATTTTGAAACCGAGTCTCACTAAGTTGCAGAGTGCCTCACTAGGTAGCTGAGGCTGGCCGAGAACCCGGATCCTCCGGTCTCAGCCTCCCGAATGCTGGGATTACAAGCGTGCGCCACCACGCCCGCCTTTTAAAGTATTTTTTAATGAGACTATGAATTTCTAGTGTTTTTTCCCCCCCTGTGCTGGGGACTGAACCCAGGGTCTCACACATGCTAGGCAAGTGCTTTACTGCTGAGCTACATCGCTAGCCCTCTTCTAACATATTTTGAGAAGCAATTTTCAGTAGGAATTTGTAAATGACCTTACAGTGACAGCACTTTGATGACTGTGATAGCTTTACATCAGTGCCAGTTTCCTCTTCGTAATAAACGGAACAATCTTGCTGTCCCTCCTGCACCTCATAAATATGTATTGGGAGACAAATTTTGCAACGGATCCATCCACATGCCATTACTAAGGGCCAGAGAACATGGTACAGGTTTGAAATTTGTGCCTTTAGGTCTTTCAGCACAGTACAATAACAATGTAATTTATATTCAGCCACAGACACATTGAAATTGCCAATTTACTAGGGAATTCTATTTTCAAAAGCCATTACTGATCCTCTTAAAAGTGAAGCGTGCTTTTGTGGGGGTTATTTACCTGCCGTCTCTTAGCTCTAAGCTAACCTTTTTATTCTGTTCTGTGATGCTAAGGGTTGTAAACTGCTTTTACCAAACTTCCATGCGGCTTGCCTTCCTTTTAGGTCCTGTCAATGGAAGGTTCTGGTTGGGAGACTGGGAGGGGAAAAAGGGACTTCTTCGACTTGCCAGTTTCCCCCCTGTTGGGGGGGAAACCCATCCCCCCATTGTCCAAGGGGGAAAGCCCTTGTCCTTAAGGCTCCCTCCATCTTTTTTCAACATCCTCAGCAGCACTATACCATGTTCCCGCAGAGCCATCCGCATCAACTAGCTGTACCAACACCTGGGACACATACTCTTGGGCTCTGGCCCAGACCACCAAGGTCACTGGAATTACAAGGGAACCCTATTTTTTTTTTTTTTTTTTTTTTTTTTGCGGTACTGGAGATTGAACTCAGGGGCATTCTACCTCCGAACTATACCCCCAGCCCTATTTTTTATTCTTTATTTTGAAACAGGGTCTCACTAAGTTGCAGAGAGCCTCACTAGGTAGCTGAGGCTGGCCGTGAACCCGGATCCTCTGGTCTCAGCCTCCCAAATGCTGGGATTACAAGTGTGCACCACCACACCCGGCTGGGAGCCCTATTTTAAAATGGGCAAGCCGGGCATAGTGGTGCACACCTGTAATCCTAGTACTTGGGAGGCTAAAATGGGAGGATCACAGGTTCATGGCCAGCCTCAGCAACTTAGCGAGGTCCCCTGCAACTTAGTGAGATCCTGCATTGAAATAAAAAATAAAATAGGGCTGGGGTAGTGTAGCTCAGAGGTAGAATTCTCCTAGGTTCAATCCCCAGTACCCCCCCACACACATACACAGAATGTACTGGGGCCCACCTGGTGCCATGGTTCAAGCCTATAATTCCAGTACTTGGGAGGCGGGGACAGGAGGATCGCAGGTTCAAAATCAGCCAGGGCAACTTAGAGAGACCCTGTCTTGAAATAAAATTTTAAAAGGGCTGAGGAGCCAGGCGTGGTGGCGCACGCTTGTAATCCCAGCATTCGGGAGGCTGAAACTGGAGGATCCGGGTTCACGGCCAGCCTCAGCTACCTAGTGAGAGGCTCTCCGCAACTTAGTGAGACCCTGTTTCAAAATAAAGAATAAAAAATAGGGCTGGGGCTGTAGCTCAGGGTAGAATGTCCCTGGGTTCAATCCCCAGTACCGCAAAAAAAAAGAAAAAGGGCTGAGGATATAGATCAGTAATAGTGCACCTCTGGGTTCAATCCCTAGTACTGGAAAAATAAATATATAAATAAAAGGTTGCATTGGGGGAAGGGGTGTAGCTCAGTGATAGAGTGCTTGCCCAGCATGTGCTGTGAGGCTCTGAGGTCAAGCCCCAATCCTCCCTACCCTCCCCCCAAAAATGCATTGTACACAATGTGCTTAGGATAGAAAACTCAGAACCATGTTTATAAAAGATCCTACAAGTCAGAGAAATAAGCTCTAATGATCTATTGCACAAAATGGTAACTAAAATAAAATAAATAATGAAAGTCGGGCATGGTGGTACATGCCTGTAACCCCAGTACTTGGGAGGCTGAAACAGGAGGATTGAAGGTTCAAGGTCAGCCTCAGCAACTTAGCCAGGCCCTCAGCAACTTAGTGAGACCTTGTTTCAAAATAAAAAGTAAGCCGGGTGTGGTGGCGCATGCTTGTAATCCCAGCATTCGGGAGGCTGAGACTGGAGGATCCGGGTTGAGGCACTCCGCAACTTAGGGAGACCCGGTTTCAAAATAAAGAATAAAAAATAGGGCTGGGGGTATAGCTCGGAGGTAGAATGCCCCTGAGTTCAATCCCCAGTACCGCAAAAAAATAAAAATAAAAAAGTAAAATAGGGCTGGGGGTGTAGCTCAGAGGTAGAATGCCCCCCCTTCAATCCCCAGTGCCCTCCCAAATAAATAAATAAAAAGTATCTTATATTTCAAAATTGCCAAGAGTATATGTAAATGTTTTCACCAAACAAAAAAAATAAGCATGCAATGTGATAATTTTGGGGGGTAGGATACTGAGGATCCAACTCAGGGGTGTTCTTCCTCTGAGTTACACCTCTATTTTAGTTTTATTTTGAAGTAGAGTCTGGCTATGTTGCTGAGGATCTCACTAAGTAGCTGAAGCTGCCCTCAAACCTGTGATCCTCCTGTCTCAGCCTCCCAAAGTACTGAGATTACAGGCATGCACCACCATGCCCGACTTGTTTTTGTTTTTTTGAAGTGCTGAGGATTTAACCCCAGGCCTTTGTACACATTAGGCAAGCGCTCTACCACTGAGCTACAGCCCAGCCAGACAGATGTTAATTAGCTTGATTTAATCATTTCACAATGTAAACATATATCAAAGCATCACATTGTACCCCATAAATGCATGCAATTATTATTTGTCAATTAAACATAAAAATAAAAGAAGGGTTTTGTTTGTTTGTTTTGCTTTGTTGTACTGGGGATGATCCCAAGGGCCCTCCCTGTACCACTGAGGCACATACCCCACCTATTTTGTTTTTTACTGTCTGACAGGGTCTCACTGAGTTGCTGAGACTGGCCTCGAACTCGTGGTATGTACCGCTGTGTCCAGCAAAAGAAGGTTTTACATGTGAGTCCTTTTCAGCACTGCTTACAGGTTGGGACAAGCCTAGGAGGAGTTTCTTATTCATTATTTTTAGTTTGACAAATATTTATTTACTACGCCCCAGTGATTCTAAGTCTAAGCTCCAGTGATTCTAGCCTAGGTCATTTCCTTTATTCGTTGTCACCAATGTGGTGCTTGGGTGGCTTAACATTAACAGCTAACATGAAGGGCTAAATTGGCCTTTTAGAATCCAGAGGGACACCCCACAAAAGTTAAATATTAATGCACTTATAAATATAAAACAGTTACTTCACTTCCCTTAATAAAATATCACAATAGTAAATGAAAAAGTATAAGTTCAAACAAGTAAAATGTGTTTTCTATTATAATAATTTTCCTTCATCTCTTTCTTGCACAATTTCATTAAACAGTATTTAAGAGAAATTACTTAAAATTCTATCGCACTAAGACAACTTTTCATTTGTATTACTCTCCCACCATTTCCTCATATATTTTTCTAAAATGCATGTTTTGTTTTGTTTTGTTTTGTTTTTTCTTGCTTATAAAAGTAATGTGTGTCCACTGGAGAAAATTTTAAAATTACCGTCCTTCATATACTGGTACCAAGAGGCAATTGCTATCTGCTCCTAACCTTTTGGATGAAAACAATTTGTCCAGAAACAAAATTGGTACTCTGTATGTCCTTATCTTGCTTGTACTGTTTGTACATTTTTCTGTAACCAATTTTGTTTTCTAGGAAGAAAATAAAGAAATGTATCAAATAGCCAGAACCCTATGTCTTGTACATCCAGGTGCCTCCAATTCCCAGAACACTGCTTGACCTACAGTAAATACTCCCCCCCGCCCCCCGCACACACACAAAAAAACTTTTGTGTGTGTGTGGCACTGAGGATTGAACCCAGAGGCATTCTACCTCCGGCCTACACCCCCAGACCTATTTTTTGTTTTGAAACAGGGTCTCACTACCTTGATGAGAGTCTCACTACTTGCTGAGACTGTCCTTGAACCTAGAATCTTCTTGTCTCAGCCTTCCAAGTACTAGGATTACAGGCATGTGCCATCATGCCTGGCTCAAAAACATTTTTTGAGTGGCTAAGATTTTCGCCCCAGAGCTAGTGAGGTGTGGTTGCAAGCACCACAATCGCTCTGCAGCATGTCCCAGTTAAAATTTTTCTCATTCCTTCTTTTTGATGTATTGGGGATTGAACCTAGGCCTTTCTCCCTCTGAGCTATGCCCCCAGCCCTATTCATTCATTCATTCATTCATTCATTCATTCATTTGTTTATTTACTTATTTATTTGCAGTACTGGGGATGGAACCCAGGAGCATTCTACCTCTAAGCTACAACCCCAGTCCTATTTTCTATTCTTTATTTTGAAACGGCGTCTCACTAAGCTGCAGAGGGCCTCACTAAGCCAGCTATGAACCTGCGATCCTCCTGTTTCAGCCTCCCAAGTACTGGGATTACAAGTGAGCGCCACTAAACCCAGCTGACCTGTTTTATAAAGGATAATCAAGGACAGTGAAAGGTTGGAAAGTATCCTAACGTGTTGTAAACTTTGAATTGTGACTGAATGTGATTTCAGACCTGAGGGTTCTTATGCTCTCCATCATAAGAAACAGAGGCATGACTGAGACAGAAACAAGACTTTTTTTTTTTTTGATACTGGGGATTGAACCCAGGGGTGTTCTACCTGTGAGCTACATCCCCAGCCCTTTTAAAATTTTAGTATTTTTGAAACAGTCTCCCTAAATTGCTGAGGCTGGCCTGGAACTTGGAATCCTCCTGTCTCCAGCCTCTCAAGTGCTGGGATTACAGGCGGGTGTCACTGAGCCCCGCTAGGACTCTTTATTGGGACTTGTTGCTGGAGCAGCAGGAAGGCATACCATTGACCCGGGAGAGTGGCAGTCTGGCCTCCAGACAAAGGAAAGGATTGGTTTTTATTCATGTAAGGAGGGGCTGTTAGCCCCAAGCCGGGAATGAAGGATTAGGAATACTAATTAGCATTAGTACATTTCAAAAGGTGTTGTTTTTTTTTCTTCTTGTGAGGGTACTCTAACTTCAGAGAAAGGCCAGGGCAGTCTGTCCGCCGGGAGCCAAAGTGCTTTTTGCATACACTCCACATCTATATAAACATCTCTGCTTTGTGATAAGGATGAATTTGGAGCGCTGAAGAGAGCACTAGAGGGGGGAGTAGAAGAAAGCGCCATTCACGGCAATTAGCAAGTCAAGGGCCCTGGAAATGTGCTGTTTGGGTGACTCCTCAATAGTTTTATCTCCTTCCTTCTTTCCTACTGGGGATTGAACCCGGCATTCTACCTCCCAGCTACTCCCACAAACCCCCTTTTATTTAGTGCTGGGGATTGAACCCAAGGGGCATTCTGTCTCCGAGCTACATTCCCAGCCCCTTTTATTTTTATTTTGAAATGAAGTCTCCCTAAATTGCTGAGGGAATCGCTAAATTGTTGAGGCTGGCCTCAAACCTGTGATCCTTCTGTCTCAGAATAACAGGCATATGCCAATGCTATCACACTATGCCGAGTTTGCTAATTTTCTTTTCTTTCTTTTTTTTTTTTTTTTTTTTTTTTTTTTTTTTTTTTTTTTTTTTTTTTTGGTACTGGGGATTGAACCCAGGGGCATTCTACCTCCAAGCTACACCCTCCCCGTCCTACTTTTTATTCTTTATTTTGAGATAGGGTCTCACTAAGTTGTGGAGGGCCTCACTAAGTAGCTGAGGCTGGCTGAGAACCCGGGTCCTCCAGTCTCAGCCTCCCAAAGTACTGGGATTACAAGCGTGCGACACCACACCCGGCTTGTTTGTTAATTTCTAATATTTAGAATTCCACCCCTAATGATGCACTCGGTCATTGAAGCTGATAATATTGTTTGAGGCATATACCATGCTTTGAATAGCTAACAAGCTATGAATTAAGGCCTAGGAGTGCATTTGCTCTTTGTTCCTCTGGTGGTCTTTGTCTCGTTCCCCCCTGAGAGATTGTTATCCCTTTAATCTTAACGAGTGCTGCTTGTTATGGGGGTCCCTTGCTGTCTCAAATGCACTCATGAAATCAACATAGAGGGTGATCTGCAGTTGTGTGTGTGTGTGTTATTGGGGATTGAACCCAGGGTCAGCCATCCCTGAGCTACACCCCAACCCTCCTTTTATTTATTTATTTTAATTCTGAAACAGCGTCTAATGCGATCCTCCTGTGTCAGCCTCCCAAGTACTGGGATTCCAGGTGTGTGCCACCACACCTGCTCATTTTTAAGAAATGAAATAAAACATCAGAGCACATTACACATATTGAAGGTCAGCACTTGTTTGTGTAACTTGTTTCAGTTTATATGGACCTGTACAAATCTGTAAAAACAAAAACAAGAACAAAACAAACTGGCAGGCTTGGAGAAGAGTGGCAGTTAATGATATAGCAACTTTTGAGGTGAGCAATCTTGGGGAAAGGTACCTAAGCAGGGCCTCTTTTGGCTAAGATGATGCACCACTTGTGTGTGTGCACCTATTTGGGCCTTACTTGAGTAAGAGGCTTAGCTAAGTACAAGAGAGACAGAGGCAACCACAGAAAGAGTGGGAGAAAAGACACACCAGAACTGTTTGGAGAGAAAGGCAAAAAAAGAAAAAAAAATTTGTAGAAATAGAATCGACAAATTCAATTTAACAACAACAAAAAAAATCCAAAGTTAACAAAATATGCTGTGTATGATACTATCAGATTAAGTGCATGAATATTCTCAGAAACTCCCAAAATATTTGCTACATACTTCCTTCTCTGACCTTCAGTGAGATTAGACAGTGTAATGAATTTGAAGCCATACTGTCTGGGAAGATCTTTTCTCTCAGTCTTCTAAACATTTAATTTGTTTTGGATATCATGCCCAACTATCAGAAATGCGTAAACTATATTAAAGGGAGGCAGGAGATCATCTCCAAGCCTTCCCTTGCTGAGCACATGAAGTTCTCTTTGAAGCCAAGTGCAAGACACAATTATTCTAGAACAAAGTGGCCAAACAGTCCTAGGGCTAAATCTACCTCACCACATGTTTTTGTATGGCCTTAGAGTTAAGAATGATCTTTCTTTCTTTCTTTTTCTTTTTTTTTAGGTGATGCTGGAGAATTGAACCCGGGGGCATTCTACCGCTGAGCTACACTCCCAGCCCTATTTTATTTTTATTTTGAAACAGGTTTCACTAAGTTGTGGAGGGCCTGGCTAAATTGCTGAGGCTGGTCTCTAACCTGCGATCCTCTTGTCTCGGCCTCCCAAGTACTGGGATTACAGGCATGAACCACCGCCACCACGCCTGGCTTTTCCATTTTCAAGTGGTTGGGAAAAAATGAAAAGAATATTTTGCAGCCAGGCGTGGTGGTGCACGCCAGTACTTGGGAGGCTGAGTCAGGCGGATAGCAGGTTAGAGACCAACCTTCGTAATGTAGCAACTCTCAGTATCCTAGCCAGACCCTATTTCAAAACCAAAAAATAGAGGGCTGGGGGGTTTAGCTCGGAGGTATAATGCCTCTGGGTTCAATCCCCAATACCACACACACACACAAAAGAATAGCTTCTGAGCCGGGCGTGGTGGTGGCGCATGCTTGTAATCCCAGCATTCTGGAGGCTGAGACTGGAGGATCCCGGTTCTCCGTCAGCCTCAGCTACCTAGTGAGGCCCTCCGCAACTTAGGGAGACCCTGTTTCAAAATAAAGAATAAAAAATAGGGCTGGGGGTATAGCTCGGAGGTAGAATGCCCCTGAGTTCAATCCCCAGTACCGCAAAAAAAAAGCTTCTGATCCGCAAAAAGTATATGAAGTTCAAATTTCAGAGTGTACAGTTTTATGGGAACATGGCCAGGTTTATCCATATTGTCTATGGCTGCTGTTGTGCTACAAACATAGCGGAGTGGATTAGTTGTCCCCCAAACCTAAAACACTTACTATCTGGCCTCTTTTAGAAAATGTTGGACAACCAGTGTTGTAGAATTCGAGGGCTGTACGCTGAAACATCCTTCTAGCCATCTTCCCTCTCCAGCCACCTCCTCAGGCTTTACTCACTAACATGACATGGAGGGAGGGGATTATAATAACGAATTGTACCATATGGGAAACTTGAGACACAAGACAGTAAATTTCTATATAAGGGAATGTGACTGGTTCTGCTATAGGGACTCAAGTAACATCTCCATTTGTTTCCTGATCAGAGAAGTGGGTATCGCAGCGGCATTTGCACAATTGCTTTCAAGCATAAAGGTATTTGGAAGGTATCAAGGCAACAAATGTTCCACGGAGGCTTTGGCAAGGGGAGCCCGAGTTTGGATGTAGAATGGTGCCCCCTTTGCACGTAGGCACCTCTGCCACCTCCCCCCATCCTCTCCCCTCTGCTCTGGCCATTTTCGGCCCTGCAGCCTCCTTTCTCCTCGACCTCCTCCTCCTCCTCCTCCTCCTCAGGATCTATTGAGCTTCTGGGCAGAGCAGGACTTAGGTAAGGCCGCCCAGGTCAGCCCAACCCAGCTCTCTTCACCTAGGCCAGCTTGGGGTGGGGTCACCCTGGGACCCCAGCAGATGACAAGAATGACTCAGCAGGGGCCCCGGGCTGGGACGAATTAGGAAGGAGATAGGAACGCGATAGGAAAGCCAGTGATGGAACAAAAAGTCCCCTGAAGCACAAAGGCCACAAATGAAAAATTTTAAGGACCCCAACAGGAGAACAAACGAAAATAGCAATCAAGTCGGCTTCAAGCCCCTCGGCGGCCTGGAGGCCTGTGCACTACAGGCCGCACGTTTAGCCCAAGAGGGCGGCCCCGCGGCTGAAGGCAGAAAACGCCCATGGCCTCTCTAAAAAGGTCCCCTTCGCCTCCGACAAACACCGCCTCGGCTTGTCTGGGCCCCAGGAGACGCCACTAGGCTGGGTGGGAATCTTTGAGGGGTGCAGGGAATTGCATGTCCGTGATTATCGGGGAGACTTTGCGGGTACAGTAATTGCTCGAGAATAGGAACCATTTTCCTCTCGCTCGGAGATTTTGCTTGGCTAAGCCGCTGCAGCCTCCCACCCCCGCCACCGCCGCCGCGGCTGCTGCTGCTGCTTCAAGCAACCACGCCCCGCGGGCCCCAAGGCTGGCCGGCCCGAGGATAGCTGCCCCCGCGCAGCCAGCACGCCGCGCCTCCATCCGCCCCACCCCCGCGCGCCTCCATCCGCCCCACCCCCGCGCGCCCCCATCCGCCCCACCCCCGCGCGCCCCCATCCGCCCCCGCGACCGGCCCTGGGAGCGCCAGGCGAAGGCTTGCGCCTGCGCGTTGCCAACTTCCTGCCGCGGAAGGCACCACCCACCTCCAGAAGCCCGCCTCCAAAGGGCGCGTGAAACCCGCCCGCCGCACGTCATTGGTCGAGGCGGCCGAGCCGTTGGCTCCCAGGCCCGCCTCTCCACCGCCTCTCCTTTTTTCCCAGGGCGGATGCGCCTGCGCTCAGCTGCCTGGGCGGGCTGGGAGGCGCGGGTTGAAAAGTCTCGTTCCAAGTTTGGAGAGAGAGAGAAGAGCGCCTCAGACCTCGGTACCCGCGAGCGGGGAGGAGGCAAGAGGAAAGGACGCGGCGTCTGGGGAAGCCCCCGGGCTGCAAGACGGAGCTCAGGCTTCGCCATCTAGGAGTGTGACGCGCCTGGGAGAGGCAGGAGCGCCAGCGTTTGGGCTGCTCTTGGCTAGCGAGAGGAGTCCGAGGCGGCAACGAGGGGCGAACGACCCGACGCAAGATGGCGAGTAAAGAGAGTAAGAGGCCCTGTGGGGCGGCGCGCGCCGGGGCTGCGGGGGGCGGCGGGCGCGAGAGGCCGCGGCACGCGCCGGCGAAAGGCGCGAATTGGCGTGCGGAGCAGGGGGCGGGGCCGGGCGCGAGGCTGGCCGCGCGCCTCGAGGGGCCTGCGCGGGACGGGGCCTCCTAACGGAGGGCTCCGAGCACTTCCGGAGCCGGGCGCGGGGCCGGAGACGAGGCCCCCCTCCTCCCATTCGCCCTCCCAACCGCCCTCCGCCGCGGAGCTCCCTCCGGCGCCCTCGGCCCTGGGGCGGAGGCAGTCATCGCCGGGAAGCGAGCACCGCGGCTCCTTCCGCGCGTGCTCGTCGTCCGCTTTCGGGGTCGCGGCCCTTGTCCGGGGGTGTTGGAGCCAGCGGGCCTATGGCTGCCAACGCTGGCGTCGTGGGAGCTGGGGCCTCTCCGGGCGAGGGATCGGGGAAGCAGGCCTGTGGGCTTCTGCTACACGTGGATTTGTCTCTCCGAGTGGGCCGTGGAGCCCCTTTACGTACAGGTCGTCATCGTAGAGCAGGTGGGAAGAGCTGTAACAGTCTAAACAACCTCCATGTCCATGCAGTTAATGATTCAATCTGTATACGGCGGAGGTATTGATCTCTAAAGTGGAAAATATGCGCTTCCTGGTGTTTGTATTCTTTCCACGTTTTGGAAGAGCAGTTAGGTATTCGTGGCCACGTTATAGGTAAAAGGAAAGAGTAGATTAGGTGTGGCCATCTCGAGGTGACCTCCAGTCTCTGTACAGATTCTGAGTTCGATTCCTCCCAGCTACTTAATCGTATGGGCTTTCTCCAAATTTCAGTGTTCGAAGATACTGTGGAGGAGCGTGTCATCAATGAAGAATATAAAATCTGGAAGAAGAATACACCGTTTCTCTATGACCTGGTTATGACCCATGCTCTTCAGTGGCCCAGTCTTACGGTTCAGTGGCTTCCTGAAGTGACTAAGTAAGGGTTTCTGGCATCTTTCATTTCGCATAAATTTAAAACTGTCGTTTTGAATTTCCTAGTTTTGGCATTTTATACATAGAACATAAGCTTGTAATCAGTCCTTGGATAAGTTGGCAGGTGCTTTTTATTTTCAAAACTTGTAATTTATGAGATAGATGATTTCTAGCTTGTAAGTGTGGTGATGGGAGAGAAAACCTGTTAGAATAAGGATGTTTAAAGAAAATACGAATATATTTGATTTTACTTGGACTTAAGTGTAAATCTGTATGTTCCTTGAGCTTAGGCTAATGCATTTCTTTCAGATTTTCTCAAGAAATACTGTGCCTAATAAAAAGAGGTAGGGGTGTAGCCCAATGGTAGAGCGCTTGCTTAGCATGTGTTAGGCCCTGGATACAGTCCCCATTATCGTGATAAAAAGAAAAATAGCATGAATACAAAAAAAGTGCACAAATTATAAGCATATGGCTTCATGAATTTTTGCAAAGTGAGCACACGTGTAAATGACACCCAAGATGAATCTGTTTTAATTGGCGAAGGGAAAAACTTGGCAACAATTGACCAAAGAAAAGGTGGTGTTGTTGACTTACAGTATAGAATACGGTTTGAGATGGCTGTTAATTTTCATAGTTTTTCAGTTCTAAAATTTTTCTGGTAATAATTGCTGACATTTATCGAGCACTTAGAACAGGACCAGACACATCTGTTATTTTGTTTAGTCTGCATAACAGTACTATCATATAAGTTCATTTTATTCTTCATTTACTGTTGAGGAAAGTGGCTGAGAGGTTTGAGTACCATTCCCTGGACCTTATTACTACAGGTAAGTGGTTGCTCAGGCTTACAAACCTGAGTTTACAAACGCAGCGTTTACAGCCTGAGCTTAACCAGCCTAGACTGGTTGGTTCCAGAATTCAGGCAATGCCTTTTACATGGGTTTGCACCTTTTCTCAAAGGGTCTTGGCCAAATGCCTTAAAAGTGTATTGAGCTGGGCTGGCACTGTGGTGCATGCTTGTAATCTCAGTACTTGGGATGGTGAGACAGGAAGATCGTAGGTTCAAGGTCAGCCTGAGCAATTTAGAGAGATCTTGTTTTGAAACAAAAAAGGGAGTGGGCTGGGGTTATAGTTCACAGTTAGGATGCTCCTAGGCTTAGTCCCAAGTACCATGAAAAAAAAAAAGAAAAATCAAAATACTTGTGTACAGTGATCCTATAAGCCAGGTGGGTGGAGCACACTTGTAATCTCAGTATTTGGGAGGCTGAGACAGGAGGAACGCAGGTTCAAAGCCAGCCTTGGCAACTTAGTGAAGCTTTTAGCAACCTAGTGAGACCTGTTTCCAATTAAGAAATAAAATAGGACTAGGAGTGTAGCTTGGAGGTAGGATGCCTCTAGGTTCAATTCCCAGTACCTAAAAAAAACCAAAAAACTAAGAGCCAAGCATGATGGCTCAGCCTGTGATCCCAGTACTTGGGAATCCGCCACAGAAAGATTACAGGTTCAAGGAAAGCCTCATCAAGGCCTTTAGCAACCTAGAGAGACCCTATTTCAAAACAACAAAATTAAAAAAGGTTGGGGTGTAGCTTGGAGGTGCAATGACCTTGGGTTCAATGCCCAATACTAAAAAAAAGTAGGCTAGGTTTAAAAATATGTAAAAGTATACATAAAATTACTCTCCTTATGGCCAGGTTCCATATGCAAATGCTGACTTACATATAAATTCTATTGTGATTCTGAAAAATCTAAATGTAAACATACAAATTTGGGAAAAGTTTCAAATAGCTAAATAATGGAAACTGACATTTTGGTGCTGGGGATGGAATCCAGGGCCTCATGCATGCTAGGCAGAACTGCTTCTGAGCTATACCCCACCAGTCCTAGGCATTGACTTTTACACCTACTTTTGAACTGATTTAAAAATAGATTTGAGAGAATGCCATAGCACACGCCTGTAATTCGAGTACTTGGGAGGCTGAGACAGGAAGATTGCAAGTTTGAGAACAGCCTAGGCAACATAGTGAGACCCTATTTCTCTATTTTGGAGGCAGGGGTGCTGGGGATTGAACCCTCTGGGGGCATTCTACCTCCAAGATACACCCCCAGCCCTTTCATTTTGCCCCCCTCCCAGTACTGGGGATTGAAACCAGGGGCATTCTAACTCTTGAGCTACGCCCACAGCCCTTCTTTATTTCTTATTTTGAAACCAGTCCCGCTAAATTGCTGAGGCTGGCCTCCAACCTGTGATCCTCCTGTCTCAGCCTTTCAAGTAGTGGGATTACAGGTGTGTGCCACTACACCCAGTCAAGACCCTATTTCAAAATTAATTTTTTTTTTTTTTTTTTTTGTGGTACTGGGGATCAAACCAGGGGTGTTCTATCTCGGAGCTACACCCCCAGCCACTTTTTTTTTTTTCAGTACTGGGAATTGAACTCGGGCATTCTACCTCAGAGCTATGCCCCCAGCCCTATTTTTTATTCTTTATTTTGAAACAGGATCTCACTAAGTTGCGGAGGGCCTCACTAGGTAGCTGAGGCTGGCCGAGAACCCGGATCCTCTGGTCTCAGCCTCCCAAGTACTGGGATTACAAGCATGCGTCACCACGCCCGGCTCCCAGCCCTATTTTTTATACTTATTTTGAAACAGGGTCTCATTCAGTAGTGGAAGGGCCTCACTAAGTCACTGAGGCTGGCCGCGAACCTGCAATCCTCCTGTCTCAGCCTCCCAAGTGCTGGGATTACAAGTGTGCACCACCATGCCCAGCTATATTGGAGCATTTTTTTTTTTTTTTTGCGGTACCGGGGATTGAACTCAGGGGCATTCTACCTCCGAGCTATACCCCCAACCCTATTTTTTATTCTTTATTTTGAAACCGAGTCTCACTAAGTTGTGGAGTGCCTCACTAAGTCGCTGAGGCTGGCCTCGAACCCGGATCCTCCGGTCTCAGCCTCCCGAATGCTGGGATTACAAGCGTGCGCCACCACGCCCGGCTATATTGGAGCATTTTGAGTTTACGGATTAGGGATGTTTGTAGTTTTGTATGATCTTTTCAGTCCAGATGGCTTGCTTTAACAGTAACACTTAGGAACTTAACATAAAGTGCTTAAATTATGTATTATGATGTTTGTTGTATACCAGAAAGTTGTGGGACATTGAGTGTCTCAGAGAATTCATGAAAATGCCAACCAGCCTGCATTCTTGAATATTGAGGACTGCTGTGTCATGCTCTACAGGGTTCCATTTGGGTATGAAGGGGCTATGGTTGTTTTTATCACCACACAAAACAGAAATATTGACTGTTCTTACTGCTTGACTCTTTTAGAAATTAGACCTATTCTACTTCATATGTCCTTTTGTATGTAACTTGTTTTCTAATGATTACTTGGACTTTCTGAGCTGTTGTCTTTAAATCAAGTTAGGTAATTTTTCAAATAATTGGTTTGGCTATTTAAAGTTTTTATAAACTAGTATTTATCTTTTTTTTTCTTTTCTTTTTTTTGCTGGGGATTTGGGGATTGAACCCCCCTCCCCCAAACCAAGGGCTTTCTACTTTTTTTTTTTTTTTTTCCTTTTTTTTTTTTTCCG